>JBBPFQ010151500.1:0-17200 GCA_037974815.1 Kaempferia elegans | reverse complement strand
AAATTTGTAAGATAATAATGTCATTCGAGGAGCTAGTGTCGATGATTGCATGTATAAGCAAAATTATTAATTTGTGTATATGCAAATAACCTTTTTAGATATTTTTTCCTATTTATTAATCATGTATTATAATATAAAATTTTAAAGATTTTTAGTAGGATCGTACGATTCTACAATATAATCCCAACCGATCCGATCCTGACCCCAAATCGATTCTACATAGGATCACGATTATGCAAACTATGCTCTGGGCTTTAATGGGTAAAAAGTTATTATTGCTAGAAAAGATGGAAGAAATAATTGTTGAAGCAAACATAGATTAAGAAAGTGTCGCTTGCTCCAAAGAAAATTGAAAAAATGATAGGAAGTTCTCAATAATATAGATGATGTAAGCTTCAAATGTAAAGAGTATCAGAAACTCAGCACAATTATAGTGGTCCTTGAGCAGGTCATAACAAGTTAATATATGACTTCTCCTCACATCAACATTTGCAATGGAGGTGAACTAAAAAAACCTTAAACCTTGAGGGAAAATGGCGCTCCAAGAAGACCCTATAACACATTGTAATTTCAACAGCTTTGTTCACAATTAAGTTTAACGGATCTTGGAACTATGATCGAGATAGTTTTGCTAAAGATGCAGGGATGATATTGAAACTTGTTTAGCAATTTCATGTTGATCTTACTGGCAGAAAATAGGTTATGCATCAACGTTGTAGAATTATCAGATGGAGCAATAATACATAGGTGTTTGAGGGCTTACTTCGCCGGGTATGTTATTTCCACTTGTTTAATGTCTTTAGAGACAGACTTCAAAAATATCTCTGAAGGCTTTACTCCCGATAACAGCCGCAACCCTAAACTGAAACAAATAACACCGCTCCATACTCCGCACACAATCTAAAAAAGGAAAAGAGAAAATCTATGGGATGCAACAGAGAACAAGCATTTTCTGGAATCGAGAAAGGTTACCTGTGTAATCTGCTCTTGAGGGTTCCAGCTGGAGCCTTTTCAAGACCAATCCATGCGCGATTCATCTGAAACGAAACGAAAAAGTAATGGTTAAAACAGAGTCCTAACCAAAGAAAGCAACTCGGGACCAAATGGGTAGTGTGGGCAAGAACTGAACTTTATCGGCGATGAAATCGACGACGAACTCTGCTCTCTCCTGGGCGGAGCGGCCACCATCGGAAGAGATCCTTTTCCAGAGATCCCGCAGCGTAGGAACTGGATGCAACGAAGCGTCGGCGCCAGAAGCGGCCTCATTGGAGAGTCCGAAGCACCAATTCCTCCCCTTGACCGGGAAGACCACCAGTCGAGCTCTCATGATCACAGATAATCACCACCCGGACCCACCAAGAATGCGGGATTCGGAACCAGGACTGTATCGAAGTGTTGCAAACCCTAGCGGAGCAGATCGCTGGGGGGACGGCGTGCGACGATATGCCGGCGGAAGGGAAGGCGGCGCGCTTCTGCTGCGGAGACCAGCCGGTTGGTTCGAGTCGGAGTCCGTATGATCCGACGACTTTATACGGCTCAAGGTAAACCTCAAATCAAATTTAGAAAATATCAAATGCTATAATAAAATAATATTATTGTTATTTTAAAATTATAAGGAAATTATTTTTTTATTTAGGAAATTCTCCGCCTGCCTGCTGTCAAAGCCCCCTTTTCCACTCCTGTCCCTGAGTACGTTGATCGATCTGCCGCCGATTCTCCAATTGCTGCTCTGGTCTTTGTCCAATCGCTCAGCGTCTATCTTTCTCTCAGTTTTTGGTTTACGAGGAGAGGAGGAGTATGAGTCCATCCACATCCCAGCAGCTAACTCTCGGTTATGCTTCCCTCCTTGGAGGTAATTCTATGCACTCGATTCACCTCGATCTTTCGATGGCGTACTCCCTTGGTGATCATCTGAAGCTATTACTCAGTTGACTAGGCGATCGTGTCTATTTGGGCTGAAAATTATGATTTTTGGCGATGTCGGCTTATTTTTCCTTGTCGATGTGGTCGTGCCAACTGATTTGTCATATAGTTTTTGTTTATTTGGAATCTCTGATTCTTCCATCCTCTCAAGCTGAAGTTTTCCTTATTGTTATTGTCGACGTCATGAGAATGTTTTTGGACTCTTTATCCGATTTCTCTTGACTTTAATAATTCTGTTTGTTGGGCTGACAGGAAATTTCCTGGCCTGTTCATGAAACAATTCTCTTCCTCTTAGAAAATAGAAATATCGTGCATTTGTCGTGAAGCACTGTAATTTTTTTTGAGCGACAAAAATTCCCTGAAGAAAATTAAATTGTGTTGAAGATTATTGAAGCGGTCCTTGTTTGGTTAATGAATATTCTTTGTTTGGTGGCTTAATTTTGTAGTTGGTGGAAAGGCTTATGGTATGTTAGCTTTGATTAACAAGTTGTAGAAAAGCTCATACCCTCAATACCTAGATGCACTAGATTCTCTATGCTTGCGCTAATGTGCACCCCTTCTTTGCTTTCTTATCAGGTTTACTTATTACTTATCTCATTGTAGGTCTCTAAACTATCAAACTAGCGATCATTCCATGCTCCTCATCGTAGAATTCACCTTGCTGGAAATTTGATCCTTTGGATGCATTAGACTTGCTCCATGTCATCCTTTGTCTCGCCTTCAAGTTCACCTTATTATGAGCCTCTAAGATATAGAGTGCAATCCAACCCACTCGACCCCATCGAGTCATTCAATAGAACCAAAACAACTTGACTGAGCTCTCTAAGCTTCTATATGCACTTTGCCAAATATTTATATACTTGATGCCAAAGGTTTTAAAATTCGCTAAACGTTAGTCGTGTGCCAGACCAGCACCTAGTGCCTAGGTCGCCTAGGCGGGGACTAGGCACCACCGCTAGACGAATTCCACGATATCAACATAAATTACATAATAATCACATTCTATAACTCCAACACAATAACATCAAATTTAAAATGAGTTCAAAGTTACATAACTAATAAAATATTATAAATTTATTCTACTTCTTCTTCTCCATAATTTTCAACAACTTATTCTTCATCGGACACAAACTCAATATTATAATCATCAAACATGAACTCAAGGTTACATTTCAGTGTTTTTAATTAGGTTTTAAATTTAAAAGTCCAAACTAAAAAATCATGAAAACCCTGCAATATTTTCGCGGCACCTAAACTATTCGACCGATTAGTCGACACCTAGGGCCACCTAATCCCACCTAGGCACCAAGGCCGCCTAGGCTAGTCGACCAGCATGTTTTCTGTGCGGCTAGCTAGCGCCTAGCACCTAGGCAGCCGCCTAGGCCAATTTTTACAACACTACTTGATACACATGTTGACAACACACAGGTCAAATTTAATTTAAACCCTTTGTCAAATACATTAAAATACTTAATCAAACCTGGCTTTTTGGAAGCATCTTGCACCAACAAAAGTTTATAAAACAATAATGTCATATTCAACTCTTCGGTAAATCAAACACATTATGGTCTATTTGGGAGGAGGTGAGGAAAGGGTAAGTAAAGGGAAGGTAATTTTTACCCTTGTTTGGGAAGAAAGGGTGGGGAGGGTAGAAGAACTTTTACCCTCACTTACCCCTCGAATGGCCTATTTCCTTACACCCTGATTTGGGGTGTAACAAAGTTACCCTCCCTTTCCTTTCTTTTCCCTCCCTTCTCTTTCCATTAATGAACCTCCCCTCACCCCATCCAAACAGAGGCTTAATCGCACTCCAAGAATTTCAAACTTTATCTTCACAAGGTATAAAATTTGTTTTGTTTTGAGTATTGATTGCAAACTTAACTCTACTCACTTTGTTGTGACCATGGCATTGTTTTTCTTGAAAGTGTATCCTAAGACTAGCAGTTGGTACTTGCTGAATAAAAACTTCTCAGTTGCAGTTCAATTGTTTTTTGCAGTTTTTGTTGGATTGAAGCAACAAACTTACCAGGATCCTTTTTCATCTGTTGCCTGTGATTCTATGTTGTAATTATAACCTTTAAGAATGGGATAAAGCAATCTGATGGTGGAGAGTAAAATAGTATATATAACACTCATCTTCTCTTAATGTCATGGTTATTATCAATTGAATGTAATTTAATTTTCAGTTGATTGTAGCAACAAGCAATTTGATAAAGGAGAATTACATAACATATGTACAATTCCTCTCCTCTCAGTGCCATGAGTTTAAATTATTTGAAAGGATTTTCACTTTCAACTAATTGTAGCACGATTTGGAGGAATCAAATGACAAATTCTGTGTTGCTATAACTCCTCAAATTCTCACCCAACACAATTGATGAATAAGTAGACGAGGAGAGGGAAAACCATTAGCTTGTTGCATTTCCTTTCCACTGCATTTTTTGTTAGGAAAAAAAAATTGGGCTGTTATAAGGAATATGGTATATGTTTAATATATTAGAAGTGTGGTCTAAGAAACTACACTAGCTCTTAACTCCTTAACCCGGAAATCATAAAATAGATCTTAAAATAATTATGAATTTTTAAGGTCAGATTTAAACTCCATTGCATGTGAACAATGACTTGTTCATCCAAATATGACATCGGCAAAATTAGAGAAAATTTTCTCTAGGGTTTTCCTTCATCAATTTTGGCTAAATTTTTTCTGCCATCTTATTTCTACTCATGTTTCCTTCCCTTGTAGGAAACAAGCATTTAGTTTATTTGCTTCTAGAAAATAATAGTCTTCTCCTCAACATTATCATTTCCACTTCCTATGACTCTTGCGAAGAAGTAGACACTTTTTCACCCTCTTATTAGGTGCACCATTTTTTTATTAATTAGAAAAGACTTGAAAAGTGGAAGATGTTGACTCATTGATAGGGGCGAGCAAGAAAAATGAAAAAACCATGCTAGATAAAGTTGGCGAAGTGATTGTTCCTTATGCTTAGAAATAACAACGTAACTAAAGGATGATGTAAATCTCCTAGTTGGGAGAGAATAATACAAACTAAGAATTTGATTCCTAAAAGGTTTTACACTTTATAAAGGGTTGTTTACACTTAATAAAGGATTATTTTAATGGATCATTTTATTTAGGAGAATTAGTTAATTAAGATCATTTTCATTTGATAATTATCTTGCATAGAGATAGTGTATTTATCCCAAACTTGATCGAGACCTTTAGGCAAAAGATTCCATTTTACCATGTGCTAGCGTTGGATCATCGAATGGATTGTAGGAGTTTGCAAAGAGACAATAATTTCTACATGTTAGGGCGCCTCCTGCCGCTCAGATTTTATTTTATTTTTTGCAATTTTATCGCTAGTGGTGCGATCTGTCTTTATTGTTATTTGCTGATTACTTGGTAATATTGAAATTCTGACAACTCTATCCTCATGTTTATTTGACCACACATTATCCGCGAGATGAATGAGTGAAATGTAACTCAGTCAAATTCAAGTTGTAAACATATATATACTTCCAAAGTTGAGATTCAAAAAATAATGATATATAGTCACCACTTCCAGTCAGGAGTCATCTATTTATTGAATTGGGTATCTCAATTTTCTCTCTTATTAAAGATACAAAACAAAAAAAATCATATGAAAGTTCCTGGGTGGCTGGATTTCATTAACTTTGCAGATTAAAGCTACTGGTTGGACTTGGGCATTATTTAGATTATGCGAGGACTAACTGTATCTTGGTTTTGTTGCATTTTTGCTTACTGATGGAGTTCTTGTTTTGTTGCATGCATAAACTCAATGATAGTTGGTGGAGTAATGGGGTATGTGAAAGGAGGAAGCCAGAAGTCATTAGTTGCTGGAGGGACATCAGCTTTGGTGCTGTATCATGTGTACACTCAGCTCCCTGAAAGACCAGTGTATGCATCATCTCTCGGACTAGGTTGGTTGCGAACTTCCATCGCGAAAATTCAAATCCTGGCCTTTGGGTTTTTTTTTAGTAGCAGTTTTTCTTTCTTGTTTTGATACGGTGCTATCTCTGTTTGGAATGTCCAGGCACCTCTGTGACTCTCCTGGCTGTGATGGGTTCTCGTTTCATGAGATCAGGCAAGTTGTTTCCTGCAGGCGTTGTGTCTCTTGTGTCCCTAGTCATGGCTGGGGGTTACCTTCATGGCATTTTAGGTAGTGCCTGAATTGACATCTTTTGAGTTGTTAGGGACGATGGAAAACAGACAATGTGTGGTCGAATAGCTTCGAATAATTATAAGTTTGCACCAAACTTTGTATCGGCTGGAGGTGATGTGTTATATTTACTTCAAACATTATAGCTAGAAGATAAAAGAGCAATTTTATTTTCATTACATCCTACTTTTAAAAATAAAAGGGCACTGTGTATTTTAATATTCTAATAATAATTTTAATTAACGCTGCTCTAATATATTGAAATTATTTTATTATTGATTGATTAAAATTGTTTAAATATTAATCATAATTTATTTAATTTATTTAAAATCGATTTAATTTGGCCAAATGTTTCCAGCATAGAGGTAATTTAGTAATTTTGACAAAAGCCATTTTGATATTTTTAAAAAATAAAATGCTTTTTAAATATATATTTGTTTAAGATAAAATGTCTGATAACGAAATAAAAATGATTTGTTTTTATAATTCAAATTTTACTGATTAATCTTAAAGTAGACGGTCTACTTTTTATTTGTGTCTATCGAACAAATCCATAGTATAATTTATTCACATTCTGAAATTTATCTTTAGAATATTCATCCTGTTCCAATTCGAATCTGATGATGCCGTAGGACTAAAAACAATCGGCAAATTACCAGGTACCTGAAGTTAAATTACCGAACGTCGAACGACCTACACGAAGTTTTGACTTTTGAAAATATTCAAATCACATATTAAGACCGATTTTTACCCCTCCACAATTACCCATTCAATTAATTTTTTTTTAAATCCGATTTTTTTTTTAAAGGCAATGAAAAAACCATTAATTTTAATATAATATATCAAATTAATATTTAAAAATATAAATATAATTAAGAGAACTAAACGAATATACAATACATATTCTATCATTTTGATATCTTTAGGTTCTTTAATCAATTTTGATTAAAACGGAATGATATACCTATAAAGTTCAAAATGATATAAAATAAATTTGTATGTGTCCGTCTAGTTCTAATTCTTCTGGTTATATTTATGTCCTTAAATATTAATTTGTATATTATATTGAGAACAATAGTTTTTTAATATAAATTAAACTTTTTAGACACATTTATTTTTAAAAAATCATTACTCTCAATACAGTAAAATTGATATTTATAAAAATAAATATATTGAGAACTAGATAAACACATCAAATCTAATTTTATAACATTCTTAATTCTCTAGATCAATAAATTAATTAGTGTTATTAAATAGATTTTAATCCTATTAAAGATTTTATTTAGTTTAAGTTTAATTCACTTATCTTTCGACAATCAATTGACTAAATGGGTTTACGGGCACCAACTTTTTTTTCTAGTATAGAGATTAAATTCATAAAAAAAAAATAATGAAATATAAAGGACATTGGGTGTGCTTAGTTATCTAAAAAAAAATAGCATGATAAGATGCTCAAGAAATAAGAACAATAAATTTTATAACCCCTAGAGGAGTTGATCCTTGAATGATAGATTGTTGTGTAAAACAACCGATATCAAATCTCCGAGAAAATAATCCTGGGAGAATAAAATATTTTCCACCTAAAACGTGATTTAAAGAGACCACTTAATCTCGAAACTCGACAAAATTCGACACGTTCGAGCATATATCTCTCTCATGTCTTGACTATTTACTCTAATAATTAATAGTCATCCGTGATTTACCTCCTCCATGTTGACCTGAGGACGGATTGACGGGGACGCTAGGAGCGAACGAATCACTTTTTACCATATAAAGAGTCCACTTGATCACCATGATCTACCTTTTGAAATGCCCTGGAACGGTGGAGGGGCACCTAGCGTGAAAATCATCTCCTGATGATCAAGAAGCAAATGGAACAGTTATGGTTGAGCAATGTGTCGTTCGTAGTTGTAAAAATGGCCCTGGAATTAAAGTAAGCGCCACCAAGGAATGGTTCTCTTGCAATGCACAGTGAGAGTTTTGCCACAAAAACTTGAAAGTAAAATTATATTTTGGCACCAATGGCTGCTATGTGAGTTTACATTTAAAAAAAAAGTTGACAGGAATACCCTAGGAACTAATGAATTGACTGAAGAAAAGCATAAACTGAGCTGAACATATTCCAGGCTACGTAGCCATCAATAACTTTTAAGTTATTTACTACCATTGTTCACCTTAACAACTGGGGAATGATTCCCAACAGACTGTCATCTGCAAGGAACTGTGACCAAATATTGGCTAAATCATGTCATCCTTCACTCTTTCAGGTACTAATCAACAATTTTAAAGTTACGGTATCTATCTGATTGAAAACAATAAATCACTAGGAGAAGTTATATTCCTATTTTCTGCACCCATTCAGTGGAACACAAAGGAGTAACAATTGTCCTGAGAATGTTCTTTGGCTATTTGCAATGCACACTAATCCATTATCTGATTATGATTTCAGTAAACTAAAACTTCCAATACAATGTCTAATTATGAGCACGATCACTTCTTCCAACAAGAGAATATTACATGAATAATGTGCCTTCAGCTTCACAAAAAATCTTACTAAGCTCTTCTTTGACTTCAAGATCAGCAAATGAAAATTGAATGGCACTTTGAGCAAGAATAAACATGTCGCGCTTGTTTAGTCCTGCATAGTTAAAATACAATAATGCAGTAAATATAAAGGTTGCCAGATATGCCTTGTGATAAAGATGGTGATTAACACACCAAATGTTGAGGCAGCAAGATGATACTCGTTCGACAGAGATGTTGAGAAAAGGCCAGAATCATCAGTGCACAGTGCCACTGGATGGTTTGCTTTGTAAAGCTCAGCTGCACAGTCATGTTCTATCACTTGTCTAATGAAAGGTAATGCATAAGCCACCGATCTTAAGAAAATGAGGTACCGACCAAAATGATGATTGGATAAGGAAGAGAGGCGTTCACTTTGGATATTTGATGTTAAGCATATCTCAACCTGCGATACATACATGGGATTTGAAGTAAAATATAGGGGGGGCCAAGTTAGTGAAAAAAAAACTAAAAAGAGCCTGGACATATGGAGATTATTACTGGGATCCTTAAGACTTTCACCCTCGTCCATTCCTCTTCTTTAAGGAAGCAAGCATGGCCTATTCGTTGGGGGCAAAAATCGATCATTGCTTTGATTTCCTTATGGTTTGGTACCTAAAATCTCTAAGTCATTACATTGAACTAGTTAATCAGTTTGAAAAATTAATTTGAAACAGCACTAAGCTTGATGACACACCTCTCCACAATGGAGAGTAATAGGTAGCCCTAGCTCTTTAGCATGCTTCAGTGCTGGAAGGAAAGTATCCCTGCAGATCAAAAGTGATGTAAGAACCTGGAAACTACATTTGCTATATTATAATTGCATTGCATGCACAATTTACCATTCACCAACAATAGGATTGCCAGAGAGATCAAGTCCAACCACACCAAAATCCTTCAGTTCCCTTGCAAGCTTGACCTATAAATTGGATTAATGCCTTTGTAAGTCGCATTCAGATTGAATGATTTGACTAATAAAAATAATGCAAATATAGTCCTCTGATAGTACTGTTTCCATTGCAGATGCAGTGGTCTCACGGCGATCAATACTCAGAAGAAGGCGCACATAAATTTTCTTCCTCTTCTTGCAGTTGCTTATACAATTTACTGGTGTAGTTTTGGCAAGAGGTAAATTGCTTGCACCTGATGTTACAAAAGCAACATCTACAGTATCAACTGCTTGTATGCCATTAATGACTGCTTTCATATATGAGAGCTTTGTCATTGCTTTAGATTCATTTTGCTGCAAGATCAGCATAGTGTCATTGCTTAATTGTTCAATATCTTTGAAAACATGTTCGTCCCTTGTGAACAAATACCTTTGGAGTTGTTCTTAGTTCAAGATAAACAACATTCTCAGCAGCAAAATCTTCAATGACCTATTATACAGCAAGATGCAGAAGTATGACAGAGAGTGGACTGTGTTACAATCATGCAATTGATGTACCTCCTTAGTGATTCTTGTCACAGTTTGATGGTCAGTGGTAAGTATGTGAAATAAATCAAAAAGCTTGAAGCACTCTGGCAAAGACCGTCCATCTGCAGCAAATTTGACAAAAAGTATATCCAGAGCTATCAGTGACTGATCATAATTATTGCAAAAACTAGCTACCGTATTGGTATTTGATTTTGATAATAAGTAACTATAATATTCTTGAATTATTGTGAAAATTATTCTTAAGATCCTACCTTCATATTGTAAAGTCAAATGAAAACATTCTTTTTTTTTTACATCCAAAAAGGGTGAGAGAGATATCCCATGTTGGTCCTTCCAAGAAACTATACTCGAGATCTTTCCATGATATTATTGAAACATTTTAGCTATTATATAGTTTCTTTTATTGCAAAATAGGTGCCAAGATCGTACTAGGTAGATTTTTAATACATGTAAATGAAGAGAATTAACAATAATCTAGCATAACAAAGATGATAATCTTCATGATAAAAGAAAAAACAAAATAATGTTCAAATTAGAAGAAGCTTTTCACTATAATTCAGTCAAATTATCAATGGAAGAATTATACTCCCCTATAATTCAACAGTCTGGCAAACCTAAGCTTACTGCAATATTTACACTGCACATCATGATAAGTACCAAATTTAAAAAGATGCAAGTGGAGGCAGAATTTAAATCGTTGTTATATCATTGAGCTCAAGATAAGTACCACAAATATATGATTAGGCAAGAAGAAACACCTAAGAAGGGGTAACATGGACAATCAGGCTTTCCATGTTAAGGTAGTTGTAAAAGTGAATGATGGTAAATAACATCTATGTCCAGTGGGAAGAAATAATGAAACTGCTGCTGTGTCCGGGGAAAAAATGAAGGAAAGGTGTAAAAAAAATAATAATAAATTAAGTAGCATTAGACGGAAATATGAAAGTTGAGTTTTGTCAAAAAATTAACAGGAAATATTGAGATTCTAAGCAATAGTTCAATTTATCTCCAAAACAATAACTGAATCAAGGAAACCAGAATACTTCAGTATCACTTTTCATGATAACATGTACTACATCTTCAAAATTAATGACACCTTCATCTCCCAATACTTTAGCAAGCTCTCTGTAGAAGTTAGAGGAAAGGCACAGATAAGATTAAATAGGGGAACTCGAAGTGTTTTTCTAACAGCATTACCTTTGCTTACATTGTGTTTACTTGAATAATTGGGTTCATCATTTAATGCATCTTGATGCAAGCATAACCCACAACTATCAATATATCGGGCTATTAAATTATTGTATTGTATTTACACATTCATCTCTGCTTCATACCAAAAGCCACAGTTGTAAAAAAAACGTACATAAAGAACAAATTCTTAAGTTAAACCATCAAATGGAGAAGTCAACCTATTTTATTTTCAATGTATGTATGGGTCAATGCCACATTGTATATTAAAGAAATGAGATTAGCGAAACCACCATAGTATAACCTCCATGAATGCATCTTATGAGAAACATTATCTAAACACCCTACCATATTATCTGCCACGTTTGTCATAACTGTTTTTTTTCCTTGTCTTCATCCGTTAGTTAAATATAGTTTCTTCTCGTCATGAAAATCAGGTGAACTCTCATAGTATGCAAAGGCCGAAAGGCTCATTATCACTATTGAAGTAAAAAAGGGCAAATGCACAATGCTATGTGAAATAGGGAAATTTCCAAGCCATGGCTAGGTTTTCGCAGTCAGCCATTCCGGCGGACATAATCTGCCTTGAAGAATTTCCAAATAATGTCCACCTTAAGCATTCAAAATTACCCCTCAAATTCCATGGTACAAAGGAAACATTTTTCAGACTTGTAGAAGAACCTAAAAACCCATCGAAGTTATACATATCGGTCCGACAGACACAAGGAATTAGAATCGTTTCAACGATGGGCGGCCGATGATGAAATACTTGTAGACAAGCATCGACAAGTCCCATGGCACACAGTGAGTGATCGAGAGAGAGTATAAAATGATAGCATGGACGTTTCGATGCCAGATCCCTAGGTATGGATAGATGAGTTAGTTAGTAGGGAAAGAGATGGGCGAGATCTCACAGCAGGGTTGAATCTCTGACGGAGCCATTGAGGTGAGCATGGAGCTCGATCTTGGGCAGCAGTTTGCACCATTCCGGCAGCTCCATGTCTCCACCTGCGTCCATTTCTTCTTCGCCGTGGTTTGCTCAACAGGGGAGCGACCTTTATGGACGGGCTCAGTCACGAAGGACCAAATTGCTAAAATTTCAAAAATACCCTTAATGATTGATATTTTCTGAAAAGTATTGGATTGCCCGCTGGCGTAGACGTGGAAGCCATAAATTGCATACGAATTTGGAACTGGAGCCTCCTCTCTTCTTCCCTTTTTATTTGCTGTTTTTTGCAAAAAATTTCCTTTTTTTTTCTCAAATGTAAAAAAGTTATCGTTTCAAAAAAAGAAAAAAAAAAACTGAACATAGAATAAGTTCCGTCTTTGGAAAGGCTCTCTTTGCATCCTTTTACAAAAATCACAAATGCCTTCGTGGAGCTCCCGGGCACGGGACAAGTGGCAAGGCACCACCATGAGCATCTAGGTAAGTTCTCAATAATGAGGATTTTAATTTGTCTGAAATTTACCTTCAAAATTAAAATTAGATACCTAAATTACAAAAAAAAAAAAAATCGGAGTTAAATAATCTAATAAAATGATAAAAAAACTATTAAAATAAAATGACTAACTTCGTATGCCACCGAGCCACATAAAAACAAAGAGAATAAATGAATTTCTTGTGTGGAAGGATCGTTAATACAAGGAATACAAGTTTTAAGATATTAACACAACAAATAAAAAATGAAAGTTTTTTTGGTCATTGAACTTGGAGAAGATAGTTTAAGGAAATTGAACTCTTAACCTAGTTAATGGTATTTGATCCGATCGTCAATGATGGTCAGTATAGAAGTCAGGTCAGTATGAAAGATCCTGGTCAAGTCAAGGGATGGGTTGAGTCACCCTGATTATGATGGTCAGTATAGAAGCCAGGTCAGTATGAAAGATCCTGGTCAAGTCAAGGGATGGGTTGAGTCACTCTGATTTTCAGAAAGGCCAAGTCAGCGACAAGTCAACAAGTATAACCGGTTGGATAATAAAGTCGACCAGATGAGTTTGCCGAGCGGACGCGTTTGCCGAGTGGACAAGTTTGCCGAGCGGATTATAGGCCGACCGGAGGCAGCATCAAATGCAGAATGTCTCCCCCAAGCTGATAGACCGGTCGGCGAAGCTCATTCGCCAAGGTCAATAACCGATCGGATCGCGTGGATGAGCAACCACGACGGTGAAGTCCGATTGGTAAAAGAAGACAAAAGTCCTCTGTCGCCTAGCATAACGGAATGCCAGAGAATATTCCTTGCCAGCTAAGAAGCCTATCAGGCGTAGACACGTGACAGCTGCAATCATGAGCAGCCCATTTAAGGAAAGGCCAAAGAGGAGAGAAATTAATGTCTACGTGACATCTGTCCTACAAAACCCTAATCTCTACATGTATAAATAGAGCCTCCTATGGAGGTCAAAGGTACGCTGAAATCCTCATTTTACGTCGCTACTCTGCCAAATTCTTTCATCTTTTAAAACTTGCGCTAACTTGAGCGTCGGAGGACTAAACAAGGGGCGGCGACTCCTGTTTGTCGCTAACGTTTTCTGCTCGTCTATTTATGTGCAGATTCAAGGACCGCTCTACATCAATAACTCTATCGTCTGACTGTGCAGGGTTCTCCCCGATGTCCGCTGACTCACCTAACAGACAAAATCATTATTTATTTGCAAAATTTTAATGATGTCAACGTGTCGACCTAGCTCGGGAGGTTAGCTCCAATTGTAGCTCGGGACTTTTGAACAGGTAAATGTGATATAGCCACATAGATATAACATGTTCACTTATAGTTTGAGAACAAATTGAAGTTTAATAAAAGTTAATATAAATAAAAGTAAAACAAGTCATCCATACAACTTGGGATAAATGTATCTAATCAACTTTATAGAAATTTAGTTTGGCCTCTAGTCAGAAATCTACTTTTTGTTTTAAAATGTATATGAATGTTAAAAGAAGTGAAAATAGAGGTGTAAAGAATACCTACCCTCTTCTTATTAAGTATATAATAATGCCACCCTTTTTGGAATTCACTCTTTTAGTAGTAGTTCATGCTAACTAGCTGTGAGCCATTGTATATACACACCTCTTTTAAAGTGGCTAATGCTATAAAAACAAATAAAGTGAAGGTGTACGTAGAGTCTCATTTACTCAATCAATAAGATTCAAAGTACACAATGGGACCAGAATAACTCTAATTATTAAGAGTCTTTTTTTGTATAGCTCCAAAGATAGAATCACATTTGACTAGTTTGATTTGTACTGTTCCCTACAACCTGTAAAGAATAAGTCATGCGATGTTAGACCGGACCTATTCTACAAGTCAAGTTGGGTTAAGAGTGGTTCAATCAAGTTTGGAACACCAGACGTGGTTGGCCTCTATATCAAGTCTACCCATCATCTCCACACAGATCCTCCTTGGTTCCATATATCTCCGCTGCTTGTTTTACAACCAACAACATTCGGTTTGTTCCCAAGATCATAATCTTATGCAGTTTCTAATTTACTCATCTGCTTATTGATTATACTATGATTGCTCTTTCAATTAAATATGCCAACACATATTAAATTGATCACACTAGTGTTACCTACATCGAAAATTTAATATTATGATGTCACTGATCAGTTGACAGAATGAAGAGGTTGGTACTTATAATTCATGTAAAAAAAGAGAATTGTATAGAAACAACAGGAGAATTAGAGCATTTTGGAGGTAAAAGAGATGATTGAGTAAATTGTCATAAGCAAGGTTTGTAGAATCGCGATCCTACGCAGGATCGATTCAGGGTCAGGATCGGATCGGGTGGGATCGGATCGTAGAATCGTACGATCCTACAAAAAACCATTAAAATTTCATAATACATGATTAATGACTAAAAAACTTATTTACATATAAATAGATTACTAATTTTGCATATATATTTAATCATTTACCATCAACACCATAAATCATAATATTCTAAAGACTTGTTTACTCGGCAGTATACTAGATAATAGACAACCAAAAATTTATTATTTTAAGAAAAAGAAATTGTAAAATATTTTTTATTAAAACCTAACTAAAAAATAATTAAACATATGTTTAAATAATCTCAAAATCCTACCCTAATTCTACAAAAGATTAAAAAAAATATAATAAAAAAAGATAAAATCATCTAGCCCAAAAAAGACTTTAAACGATATTTTTTGAATTTAAAACTAGGTGGTAATTATAGATCTCTGAATGAGCTTCGATTTGATATATTATACGTCCCGTGGTTCAATCCGAGTCAAAAGTTATAACCTCTCAAAGTTTCCACGATCCTGCTCCGATCCTGCTCCGATCCTGTTACGATTCTACCGATTCTGTTCCGATCCTACCGATCCTACCGATCCTGCTACGATCCTGCTGCAAACCACGATTCTGCACGATCCTGGATCGATTTTGGCCGTAGGATCGCGATCATGTACGATCCTACGATCCAGGATCGCGATTCTGCAAACATTGGTTGGATCGATTCAGGTCGACCATTAATATGTTTTTTTACATATGTACTTAAAGCATGTATGAAAACGTTGGCAGAGAAATGATCCCAGTAGCAAAATATTAGCTAGATTGCTCGGGCAATTTCTTGTCTCAATCGGTTCAATATTCGACGCATACATGTCACCCTCGTACATGAGTCAACTAGGTTTAATACAATCCGGGCATTGAATTTGCACCTCCTGCATGTGCACACATAAGAGAGAGCATCTCACATATTCACAACATCTATCATTGTAATTCAATATCAACCAATCATGTTACATGAAACTCTCAATGTGAGATTTGTTAGTGTAATCAACCTCTAGTTAAGATTAACCAAACTCAAGTTGACTAGACTTGAGTTTCGATGTTTAATCAATAAGTTTAATAGTAGAGTAATATGTCAAGTGAAAGGAGAGTTTATTGGGCAATCGACCTCGGGTTAAAGGTGACCAAGATTGATTTGGATGTTGATGGTCGATGTTTGAGCAAAAAGTATAAGTCAAGGTTGACCACATAATTGACAGGAGAAGTTTAAATAGTTCACAGTTTACCGAGCACTTGATGATTAGAAGCCCAATAGGAAGTTGGCAGGGGTGATATAGGAGTATTCGTTGGATCTTTTTATTATTATTATTACTATTATTATTTAGTAAATTATTATTTTTTGTAATTTTTTATGGGTTTTGATATTTTAGGTTTTTTTAGTAATTTCCAAATTTTTATATTTTAGATTTTTAGTTCCTTTAGAGATTTAGAATTATTACTCATTTTCCTTTCTGTTAGGATTTTTTTCCCTTTCTTTACAAGTTATGAATTATGTTTTATATGTTACGAGTTCTTTCGTCTTAGGGTTTAGAATCTATATCAACATATATTTAGTTGTTTTAATTTTGATGTTGAAATCTATTTTGAAGTATTTAATTTCAAAAATAACTATTATGAAATGAAAATTATTTTTTCACTATTAGAAAAACATTTTTTTAATGAAAGTTTTTTCTATAGTTAGATTGATACTATTTAATATTGACAAAAAATTTTAGAATTTTTCAAAAAATATAAATAATTTTCAAATTTTATTTGGAGAATTAAAAGTATAATTCTTAGAAATTATTTTCTATGAAAAATAATTTTTTAAAAAATATACAACTATCATGCTATTAGTATAACCCTTAGAACAATTTTTAGATTTTTTTTTTCTATTTTTTATGTTTCATTTGCCCAACTTTTTTTTGGGACCTTTGCGTACGGCTAGAGCGGTTGTCTCTCTTCCTACGTGGTTAGATCACAGCGGAATACAAAAACACAAATACAAAACTAACCAAAAGAAGACAAACCGACACGTCAATGTGTTGACGAGGTTCGGAGATGAAACTCCTACTCCCCGAGTTCGTAGGGCGAACCACTCCTCGATCCGTCGGTGG
>JBBPFQ010150407.1:0-17205 GCA_037974815.1 Kaempferia elegans | reverse complement strand
TCCCCTCATTTTTTTTTTTTCCGTTTGGCACAAGCAGAGTTATAAATGTACTAAATGCTCATGAACAAATTTGATGTTTAATTTGATAAGAGATTGTTTATGTTCGTTCAATATACACAACAAATAAGCTTGAACAACTCGTTCAACTAAACAAACAAGCTTAAACACATATGTGTTCATCTCGTTAACGTTCATAAACATCGTTCGCGTACCATATTTATTAATAAAATTCTTATAAACATCTAAACAAATAAAAAATAAAATAAATAAATTTGAATTATCAAGCTTAATAACCAATCAAACAAAGAAAAGTCTCAAACAATCAACCAGCTTAAATTGAAAGTTCTAAACGAACCAAGCTCATACTAAGCTCAAACCAAGTTAAAGTCAAGATTGGATTAAGAGCTCGATAACATCTAAATAAACAAAGCTCAAACTCATTAAAAATAAACAAAGTCAAGCTTGAACAACCATTTCAAAGGCTTGGTTCATAGTAAGCTCGGTTCGGCTAGGCTTGATTACCTTATCAAATAACTTGAACACTCTAAAGCTCGGTTCGGCTTGGTTTAGCTACCGCCCTAGTGACAAGTGTCCAATAAATATAATACCTCCCCCGTCATTAATTATACTTTTGGGGGGCTTCGTTAAAGATTTCAACCATTAAAGGAGACGATCGGCCCAAAACACTCGTGGGCCATTTCAGCGGCCGCGTCTAGAACAAGATGCCGGAGGAGGGAGGCGGCAGTAGCACGGCGAGCCGCGGTGCCGGCCTCGCCGGATCGGAGGACATCATGGATCTCCTGCCTCTCGAGCTCGTACGATCTCAAGTCATCCCTCCTGCTCCAAACCGCTGCGAGTCCTCCATCGATTGGCTGCCGGAGTTCGGTGGCGCATCATGGATCGCCTACGGAGCGTCCTCGCTTCTCGTTATCTCCCAATTCCCTTCGCCATTTTCCGGCAACGAACCTCAGCCCGGTCCTTTCTTCCGGCAGGTCATTGAACAGCCAACTGGGAATAAGTCCGCCGAGTTGACGGCCGTCTCTTGGTGCCCGGTCCAGCCGTCGGAGGGAGAGATTGCGGTGGCGTTGGGGAATAACATCTTCATGTACTCGCCAGTAACTTCTAGCGCACCAGGTTAGATGACTGGCTAACACGATTTAGATCAGTATAACTGAAGCGACAAAAAAGGACTAAGGAACCAGGAGAGCATTCTCCCGGTGGAATTTTCTTTGACACTGGAGAAAATTTTGTATCCCAACTTTCTCAATGGATAGTGTTTGCCTCCTTTCTACTTGAATGCCCTGGATAACTAGTGGTTTCTTTCGAAAACTACTCATTTCGGCTTTGGAGCTCGTTCTGTTCTTTTGGTTTAGTCTGATATTAGTTTCACAATCAGTTGATTAATTCAACTGTATCTTAAAGTTTGATTTATCACTTCTTTCTTAGACAATCAGACTGTATAGTTATACTTCTCAATGCCAACATGCAATTTTATATAACAATTAGGAGATATCTTGTGACTCTTATACTCTGGAATCTAGTCACAGGTATGGTTGTCTTCTTGTTGATTGGCATCTATGTGTCAATCTGAAACCTTATTGCTCATTTTTTTGCGATCAAAAGTGCATGCATTCATATTCCTCTATCTTTGCATGATGTCAACCTAACTATGGAAGAACACTCACTGTAAAAATAACCAATATTAATTTACTTCAATCCCCCAGTATCCCAAATAAGATGAACTAAATAATTTCTTCATTGCACTTCAAGTAAATGAGTCTCACGTGTTGTTTTTATCTTATCAGTGAATTGCCATCTGTTTATTTATTTATTTTTTGAGCAATGGCTTATGCTATTTGAAAAAAAAAGTTGATGGTTGAAAACCAAAATTGAGAAACTTTCAGGCTCTTTTTCTTGGAGGCAGACTGTGGTCATCGTGGAGACTTTTCCAATAGAGATTATTGGGTGGACGGGTTCTGGAGATGGACTAGTTGCTTCTGGCACTGAAGTAGTTTTGTGGATGAGGAAGAGCAATCTATGGGAAATGACTTGGAAGGTGAGAACAGAAGTACCTCAAACTTATGTTTCTGCATCCTGGTTTTCAGATGGCCTTGTGGCTACAGCTGCTCAATCATTGGTGCATCATGATGAAGTTACAGCCAAGGAATCAAACTATACCTTGTCACAGTCAACAAAGCATGTTACTGTATATTTTCGTGATGGTAAATCTGGAACTACAACAGTTCAACTCTATCATCCTCAACCTATTGTAATGATTCAGTGGAGGCCATACATTGGTGTGCAATCACAAGCAGATGCTTCCAATGCAGACAACATTTTGCTGACATGCTGCTTAGATGGAACCGTGAGACTATGGAGTGAAATTGACAATGGCAGGCCTAGAAAATTTAATAAAGACATTCATGATCAAAAATCCATGAAGCGGTTGTTCCATGTGGTTGCAGTGATTGAAATGAACCAGTCTCTGAAGGGAACACTTGGCACAAACATATTTGTAAAATGGGCAATAGATTCTAGCTGTGTGATCTTCAAGAGTGAGAGTGGTGGTTATTCTTTGTTACCAACATACACTGAACACCAACAAATTGGTAAATGTGATTGGTTAATTGGTATAGGACCTGACTTTTCTGTTACTTTTTGGGCTATTCACTGCCTCGATGATGTGTCACCTCCACGGTTTCCACGGGTGACAATGTGGAAGAAAGGAAATCTGATGGATTTCAAAGACTCCAAGTATCCCTATTTTGGTTATCCAAATACAAAAAGCCAAGCTATCCTTGTAAAAGTTGTTGCCTCAAGAAGTTGGCTTTGTGGACCACCTATCGCTTGCTCTTTGCTTCAATTATTGCCTGATAACTCATTCAGCTGGTCAGAATTGTATAGCCCATCAGAAAAAATGGAGGATACTTCTTTGAGACAGATAAATAAGGAGAAGAGTCTTTCATACATAGCTCATACAGCTCTAAGTGAGATTGGGCATACTGGATGCATCATACAAGTTGCTGTGCATCCATGTAGTTTTGATATATCACTTGCTGTTTCATTGGATACCAATGCTTTACTTCTTTTTTGGTCCTTGTCTACTCTTTCAGAGAGCATCTTGCCGTTTCATACACATATTCATCCAATGTGGAAACTTTTGGATCATATTGCTTTAAAAGACTTATCACCAGATCATGAATATTCATGCTTGGTTTGGGGACCTGCTGTTTTGAATGAGAGTCGGTTTCTTCTTGTGGGACATGAAGATGGGGTTGATTGTTTCATGATTGAAGTTTCTTGTAAAGAAGAAAGTATATCAGCTTGTAAAGTTCTTACCGTCCCCTTCAATGGTTATAATGACAGAGGAAACCCACCAGATCAGATATTTGCAATACCCTTGATTACCAACTCACGGCATTCATCTAATTCTAGTAGTTTTCTACTGGTGTGTGTATGGAGGGAAAATTATAATCCATTATCATGGACAGTTGACCTTCACATGTCTATCAATGACGAGGTCTCATCCAATGACAATAATTTGGCTATTTCAAAAGGTCAGTGCATGAGTTCTTTAGGTAAATTTTGCTATGCTACCTTTTACAAACATTCATTTGAGTTACCCTCTCCTCATTGTTGGGATGGAGTTGCAACTGTTGCTGTAGCATCGCCAACTAGTTGTCCATTACCCTTTGAACAAGTATATTCTAATGATTCTCCTTCTAGTTATTATGGCTTCCATATGGCCACAGGATCCTCTTGTGGCACTGTAAAATTATGGAGGATCTGCCATATGCAACAAGATCATTCTGATTCAGAAAATGTCCCTTGGGAGCTAGCTGGTACTTTTACTGCCCACGAAGGCCCAGTCAATTTTCTTTCTTTATCTAGTTGCAGCAGTAAAATTGCGACCGCCAGCATTGATGAGTGCAACAGTACTACCAGTCTTCATATCTGGGAATTCGTAAAGCTAACATATGGTGGATCATTTGTATTAGAAGATGCAATTGATTTAAATGGGATTCTTATTGCTGTAAGATGGTTAACATTAGGAAATGGCCAGATGCTGCTTGGAATCTGTCTACCTAATGAATTTCGTGTATATTCACAAAGAAGATCATCAACTCACTCCTTTGCGTATTCAGATATGTCAAAGGAGATGCACACATGGTATTGCATTGCAGTCTCAGGTTCTTCAACAATTGTAAGGGACTTTCTTTGGGGGCCTAAGTTGACCGCTGTGATTGTTCATGAGAAGCATTTTTCTATTTTCAGTCAGTGGCTACTGAGAACAAATGGCACATATAATGTTGAGAATTGTGTTGCTTATGTTGGCAGGACAGAGGAAAGCTTGCTTTGTGCAACTAATACTGGTAAAAACATGTTTGATACAGATGAGCAATTGGAATATGGGTACTCAAAGAAGATTTCTCAGCAGGATAATGTTCCCAATACTGAAAAGAAATTATTTTATATTCTAGATGTATCCCAGAAATTGGGTGGATCTCTAGCACTTTATGATCCTGAAGCTTTGATTCAATACATTTATTCAGGTATTCCTAGCATCATGTTTATAATGATCTGATACAAGGTTGAAAATCATGAGTGACAAGATACCATCTTATTCTCTCTGTAGGAAATTATTTGATAGATATTGTGGTGGTAAGAAAACTACAGAAACTACTTCATTGCCTAGCACAACCGTCCATGTTCTACTTTTTATGAAAATTACAGTCATCCAATTGGTGTGGCTTTGTCTATCAGAAAAGCAAAATTTTAGCAACATAATCTTTTAGATGAAATTATATCTCTAGAATACTTAGGTCCTTATGATAATTTTACGGTGAAAATTTAGATAATCGATTTATTATCCTTCTTAGTAGAAGGAAGCAGTCACCTACTTCAGTGCACATTGAAAGTGTAGATAATCTATTTCTGTTGCATTTTGATTTATTCTTGGATACGAGTCATGCTAGCTCTATCAATTTCAAGGTTTCACTTGGTACCTATTTTTCATGTTATTTCTTACTACTCAGGCATATTTATCCATGGCAAGTTGAATTGTATTAATGTTTATGCTACTTTTGTGAAAATCATGATCATTGATTAATTGCAGGTAACTGGAAATATGCACTAGTTATCTTGAAGAACTTTGTTGAATGTATTTGCAGTTATAAATCTTCCACTACAATTCCTGAAAGCAATAAACAAAGCCTACTGTCTTGCAAGATGCTGGAAGTTCATTTGGCTAGATATATTGAGGATAACAATTCAGAAAATTCATCCTCTGAAAAATTATTTTGGGGTCAGAATATTACTACAAGTGGACCTAATTTTCATCTTGGAGGGAATGTGCTCCAGTTTCTGAACACTCACTTAGAGACCAACAGTTTTGAGAGAATTCCAGACAACTCTAACAAATCTGAGATCACAGACCTAATTGACACCCTTGAGAAATCTAATCAAGTTTCTAGTTTAACAAATTCGATGAAAACCCAAATTCTTGTGATTCTAGAACTTTTGAATGAAATTAGCAATACAAAAGCCACTGCTGCCTATGGCAGTCTTGATGAAGCTGGGCGAAGGTAAAAGTTTTCTTAAGATTCTGAATTTGATCATTCACTGGGGAGTATATATAAATGTTGAAAGCCTCTATATTGTGATTGTTTCGTGTCACATTTATTAGTTCCTTGGTTTTTCAATAGGTTCTGGGTTGCTGTTCGATTTCAATATCTATATTCAATGAGAAGGTCTGGGGGAGTTGTAGCTGAAGATCTTCCTGTAAACTCTAGGTTAGCTGCTTGGGCCTTCCAATCTGATTGTCAAGATGATCTGCTTAACTCTGTTTTATCTTCAGACCCATCTTGGGTAGACATGAGAAAGTTGGGTGTAGGTCTATGGTATACAAATGCGTCGCAGTTGAGAACACGGGTAACAAAATTCACAATCTCTCATCAAGATTTATTTACAAGAGTTCTGCAGCTACAATTTATCAACCCTCTAGATTTTGTGGGTTTTGTAATATCAGACGCCATCATGATGCATGATATTGAGAAAAGTTGGTGTTTATCAAACCTCAGAAATCTGTTATAAGTGATAATTTTTGAATGAATATAGAATGACCCACATTCACTTTTGGAATTTGGACCAGACATTTTCTCATCAAATTTTTATATATTTTCTCAAGCAGGGAGATTCAGCATTCTTCTACTTAGCTAATGCAGTTTTTACTTGCATCCTTAACTGAAGTTCCTTATCTGTACATTCATTTCATTGTTTTATCTAATTCATCCTATCACATCTACATTAATTAGCTAGGTGTTGTGATTTCTTTTTTCCGATGCTTCCTTTTCGGTAATATCATTTCTTTCTTAATCATGCTCCAGGATTTTCCTGAAACGTATGATTTTTTTTTGTATATCTTTTTTTTGACTATTTAGATGGAGAAGTTGGCTAGATCCGAGTATCTAAGGAACAAGAACCCCAAGGACTGTGCACTATGGTATTTAGCTCTCAACAGGCTACAAGTTTTAATCAGTCTTTTTAAAATTAGCAAAGATGAGAAAGATAAAGTATTGTTTGGATTTCTGTCACGTAATTTCCAGGTATGCCATTTCATCCTGTTGGTTTGCTACATTTTGCATACTTGGAAAGTGGTGCAAAAAGCAATATAGTTCCTAACTCAGAACACATATCACTGACCTCATTGTTTACTAATCAGGACGAGAAGAACAAAGCTGCTGCTTTGAAGAATGCTTATGTTTTAATGGGAAAACATGAGCTAAAGCTTGCAATAGCATTTTTTCTGCTGGGGGGAGATTCTTCCTCTGCTGTTACTGTTTGTGCTAAGAACCTTGGAGATGACCAACTAGCTCTGGTAGTTTGTCGGCTTCTAGAAGGTTATGGAGGTTCATTGGAAAAACAACTCATATCAAACATATTGCTTCCAAAGGCATTAGAGAAAGGGGACTACTGGCTTTCCAGCTTACTTGAAGTATGTGTTATAAGTATTCTGGTTCTTTTCTTTCATGTTCTCCCTGAAACTACCAAGTTAACTGAATATATGATTTGCTGAATTAGCATAGCTGGTTAATGCTGCTATATTTTTGCATGCCCAGTGGACATTGGGGAATTACTCGCAATCAGTCAAGATACTAGTTAATGGTCAAACAAAACAAGTTAACAGAAACTCAGCTGCTTTGTGCAATTATGGTGCCTTGTCAGATCCAGATATCGGTCGCTACTGTGTTATACTTGCCTCCCGAAATAGTTTTCGATGTTCTGTTGGTGAAAATGTTGCAGCAGACCTTTCAAAATTTGCATCATTTTTGGCTGCAAGTGCCTTGAACAGATGTGGAGTCCCTGTAAGTTTCTGTCATAGTTTGATTTCCATGTTTAATTTATCTATTGCATTCGTGATTGTGTTTACCTTTGGAACATGATTCAATTTGCAATCCAGAAACAATGTTTTTTTTCTCCGCCAAAACTACTTGTATGTTTTCTCATTCATGTTAAATATCGAACATGATCATTTAGAGGCAAAAACTATTTTTGGAGTAAAAACAACGTGATTGAGTGCTAACTATTTGGGGTTGGCCACATAATTCTTATCTTGTCAATTTACTCTATATGAGACTATATTGTTACTAATATCCACTCTTTTAGGTTAAATTTCAATTATTTTAGCTAGAGCTATCTTTGCTCTCCCTAAACCACCTCATGTGCCACCTTGATTGCACTAGCCTTCCTCATGCGTCAGTCACTATTCCAAGGGCTAGTAGCCACCTGTGATTCACTTTCTCCGTGATAGTCTGGGACGGGTTGGCGGGGGCGCTGGGGGCGAGCGCAGTCACCTTTTGCCAACTTGATTGCACTAGTCTTGCTCCCACGGGCATAACTGAGGTGGTAAATGGATGGTTGTTTGCCACAGACAGTTTTTGGGTTTGAATCTCGGGATTGGCTGGGCATAAATCCCTGCACACCCAGTGTAACTAAACCCCAACCCCCGCGTCACCGTGATTTACCTCTTGGTCTTGAGGCGGGCTGGCAGGGATGCTGGCGGCGAGCGCTTCGCGTTTTGCCATTTGATTGCACTAGTCTTGGCTAGTGGGAAACTTCCGTGGATCGAGCCGGTTGCCCAAGTTCGACATTGCCTGCCCTTTTTAATCAATTTTTTTTATTGCACTAATCTTCTTCACATAATCTGGGACGGGTTGTGAGGGGGGCTTGGGGTGAGCGTTGCCACCTCTTGCCACCTTGATTGCAGTAGTCTTTTTAGCAAGTTGCTACGATTGATTACACTAGTCTGCCAGGGCGTAGTTGAGTTGATACCCAAGTAATAGATTTGCATCAATTGATTACACTAGTCTAATTTTAGCATTCAGTGTCTATCTTTTTCCGTTGGATAGTAGTATTTTTTTTAGTTTATTTCTTGTAACCTACGAAGTTTAAATTGTACATAGTTAAATTAATTCATGAAACAATTGCATTATTTGGCAACTTTGCTAGCTTTAGGAAGTGTTTCTACTTCATTCATTTGTGTTAATGGCCTGTGTTGCATTCCCAAGAAGTATTCATATTTTTCAATCAGTTTGACCTAATGTTTGGTCTACTAATAAAGCCTATGACTCTTCTGTTCGCATCAGAGTGGCCCCAGTAGATAATTCATAGTTTTTCTCTCTTGACACAAGGAAAATTAGCGTGCATACATGTACATTCAGTTTATCACTAGGAGAAGGGATTTTATATTCTTACAATAACATGAGATACTTTGTATATCTCTTCTTTTCTGTTATTTATTGGGTAATTAGGCTTAACCAATATATTACCTTAAGGATTATTCTTTTACAGTGATATGTCAGTGACATGACAGATGTTCCATCTCAATTTGCAATTTTTTCTTGTTTGCTCTTGCCCACTTCAGCTTGTAAATGTAAATGTCTGGTAAACAGTTTATGTATTAAATAAATATATCCATAAATAAAAACTTTTGAGCATTCTCCACTTTTACCACGCTGCTAAAGCTAAGCACCAATTCATGCAGTGCTGCCTTAATAAGAGGTTGTTTTCCTTACTAGTCCCTGGCTGCCTATGTCATTGCAGAGTAATCTCGCTGTTGCATCAGCCGCCCTTCACCTGTGAAGGGAAGTGACGGTGTACTTTTATCTTCTCAATACCTGTCAATAAAATGCTGACCTGCCAACCATGTGCCTGAAATGTACCCCCTTACTTCCTGAAGAACAATACTTTTAGATGTGAGTTAGTGTCACTAAGACATGTAGCGATAAAGAGGAATGAACTGCATGATATGTCACCTTCCAGCATGATTCAATATCTTACCCACAGTAAGCTATAAGTATGACTACAGGAAACGGTGGTCTGAACTTCGCAATAGGACCTTCTCTTTAGAAAGAATCGTCAAGCTTTTGGAGAAAGAAGGCAAAGGATTCAATTGGCCAATTTACATAACTCTGTTGGGCATGTCAGAGAGTAAGTTGAACTGGTTCAACTTCATCCTCTTTGGTGACATTTTCATGTCTGCACCTGAACTGTGCCAGACCAGGCATACCAATAATCTGATTAGATCAGTAAGTATGGCCATATGAGGAAAACAATTAGTTGCATTTTTTTGGTTACTCTCTTTTCTTTCTCTTTTTATAGTTTTTTTTTTTTTTTTTGCATTCTATAACTTAAAGCAAAAAACATTTTTTATCATTCAGTCTGATAAACTTCTTTTCTTTCTGTTAATTTTTTTCATAGGTTGTTTTGTATTCCATAACTTATGGCAGAAACAATTTTTTGTCATTCAGGCTGATAAATTTCTTTTCTTTCTTCCCAAAGCTTGAAGCACTTGCATGCCTATCCTATTCTTTAAGCAGTGACAGCAAGGACCAAAAGAATGTGTCAACTGCTGGACCTCATGACATCTTTCATCGAATACTGAGTCCGTTCACTGGTGATGCCTGCAACTGGGTGCTTGACAATGTATCTCATCAATTGGAGGTGAATACTAAAACAAATATAGCACTGTATTACATAGACAGCTTCTTGAGGAATCATCCGGTATGGTCACCCCATATCCTATCAAAATCCAGAGAAGTGATAGGCTGTCACTATATTTATCTTCAAGAAGAAGACCTTAGCCAAATGAAGCGGGATCTGCAGATGATATTATCCATGTTTGAAAGGAAATTCTTGCTGAAGTCGGTTGACATATTTAACCTGGTAAAGTTGCCAGGATTTTTCCAATTTATGCTATCTGCACCGTTAAATTTCATATAAATTGCATGCAATTAAATTTGGTTATTATACAGGTACTACTTTCCGCTCACAACTATGGATCATTATTTCTTGGCTATCTGATGTTACATGTGGAGGAGTTTACACGAAATGAATACAAAAACTGGAGTGCTGATTTGATCTTTGTCCCTGCTTCTGTTAGGCTTCTCGTTAAGTCTACAGTGGAGATCTTATGTTTTCTCGCTAGGTTTGTTGTGTCTTTCAATTTCACTGAGTCAATGTTGAAGCCACTTCATGACAATCACTATCAGATACACACCATTCTATTTTGTTTGAAGAACATGCTGTGCTTCATTAGAACTTTTGGTTCATCTTCAAACTATTATCGGGGAGAGAAAGCTTCAGAAGATTTCAGTACTTTTTTCCCTTATGCTCTTGATCTTCTTGAATTTTATGTAGACTTTGCTTTTGCTTGCATTGAAGGAAAATTTAAAGAGCTTTTTATGATGATCAATCATATTTTAATTGCATTGGCGAATGATGAATCTTCTATTGAAGTGCTATCAGATGAACTGAGGAAATTTTTATGTCAGAATTCACAGTTAGTGATTCAGTGTGCGTCAGCTGTTGAGGTTGAAAGCATCTCTAACTCAAACTTCAAACAAAAGCATTTGGAAACAGGAGACTTTCCAATTGCAGATGATGAAAAATGGAAATTATTATGGATTTCTTTATGGTTGCACATGCTAAACTTTGCAAAACATGGGCTAGGCAAGATTCCAATAAAAGAAGGCTCTCACAACGGAAGCAGTGTAAATAATATAATAACAGTGTTCATTTCTGCTATAACAAAATCATTGGTAAGCACAGTCACATATATTTCTTCTTCTTTGGTAAAACTAGTTGCTTCATTCCTCAGACAGAAAGCACTGAAAGGTTTACCTATTCCCAGTATCCTCTGGCTAGATGAAATTGCTCGGTCACATCCTACCTCACTCCATTATCGTCTTAATCAAAGACTTGATTCTCTGCAACTATCTGACAACAAGACTCAGGTATCTTTGAAAATGTTATGGGATATTTCTATCTGTCCTGTAGACATTTGTGAACACTTTGCAAAGGAAAAAGTTACTTGTTTTCCGTATTATCATGGAAATCAGTTTGATACCTGGCAAGATGTACAGAGGAATATTTTCTCTGATAATGAGAATGACCACATAAATGATAAGCAAGAGAAGTTAGATTCTGGCTCTTATAAAGAAACCATATTAGAACATGGTGGGAGTACCATGGATAATAATAATGGCTTTGTGGAAACCGGAAGAAAACATTCAGGACCCAGGACAGATATTAGTTATTTTCACAACCCAAGGGAAATTACTAGGAGAAGTGGAGAACTTTTTGAGGTATGCTTTTCCTTGGTGAACATGTCATATCATCATCAAATTGTGTTCCAACTATTTGGGGGGTTGGTTATATGAATCTTATCCTTTCATTGAGCTTTTTGCAAGGCTATCTCACTACTAATATTCAAATCAATTGTCATTTTTATTACATAGAGTAATATTTTCTTTGGCCCTTCTATCTCTTACACCTTCCACTTCCACTCTAATAGATTCATTCTTCTAATTTTTCTTTGGCTAACATTTATATTAGTCAAAAATTCATTATCATCAGGAATGGCTTAGAATTATTAAGTATTAACACAACAATGCCATGATTTCTTGCAACATGATTTTTGAGGCATTTTTCTTCCGAGAATTAAAAATGATGTGTAAGTTGAGCATTGTGATTTGGCAGTAGGTTTAATTATCCTTTTCATTGCAGGCCATTTGTTTTAACTCCGTCAATGAGCATGAAATTGCAATTGCAAGCAACAAAAAGGTAATTTTTATGCAAAGTATATGACCAAAACTTGCTTTTAAGAATAATAGTAAAGCCTAAATCTTGTTCTATTTGCATGTTATGTTCTCTGATAACATTTTTTCAGTAATATGATGACAAATCTTACATACAAAAGAATATTTAGTAGAGTTTTTCCTAGTGGAGAACCTGGCATTTGTGTTTTGTTTGAAGCTCAGAATGTAAGATTACTGTTCATTGGTGTCCATGTAGTTGATATCATTACGTGAACCTTGTTTGTGTATTATTTCAAAATTTAAGAAACTGTGTTAGTCTCTATTCATCAGTTTTCCTCCACTACGCTATTAAATTTTTTATTGCAAAATTATTACCATCTTATTGTATATTTGATTAGTTTCTTGTCCTCACCAGAAATGTATTTGACAAACACGGATCCAGCTAGTTCATATTTCCCTATGTCAAGCTTTGGGAAGTGATATTCTCCTGTAGATCATAAAAGAGTCAATTTAGTAATGTGCATAGCTCAGCAGCTTTAGTAGATTTAATCTCAGATTCTAAGACCAATGTATGTTCTTTTTTAATGCTAATTCTATTACGTTGATATTCTGGCTAGGATCCTGCATATAATCTAGCTTGTTTTCTTTTTTCTCTTACTGTATGCCATTGACAACTATTTGATCATGTATTCTGTGACCAACTTGGCACCAGATACATGAGTTATGGCTGGCATACACACAAAACTATGAGGCTTTACCAGTATGCATTTTGTAATGTACTATTTGGTGGTCATCATAAAATTGACTTCTAGGTATGAGGATGGTGACATGTAAAAAATCCAACATATCACACAACCTATGGGTCAAGAATTCTACCTAAATACAAGCTGATACTTGTGTTGTTCAAGGATGATTTACTTGTATATCTAATATCTTCCTCAGTATTATGGCCATTTTACTTAATTGCATCCGCATATTATCCTTGTGCATTGCCTCTTTGGTAGTCAAACCAATTAACTGGTTACTTTTAGGGGCTTATTTTTTTAAACTTGAAATATGAAGAATACTCGGGGAATCAAGCAGATTATATATGGTCAGATTGTGATTGGCCAAAAGATGGATGGGCTGGTTGTGAATCTACACCGGTTCCTACATACATCTCTCAGGGAATTGGCCTTGGGAGCAAAAGAGGGGTGCACCTTGGTTTGGGTGGTGCAACAATTGGCATAGGCTCTTTGGCAAGACCACGGAGAGATCTGACTGGTGGTGGAGCATTTGGGATTCCAGGTTATGCTGGGATTGGAGCTGCAGGCTTAGGCTGGGGCGAAGAAGTGTTTGAAGAGTTTAGAGATCCCCCGGCTACAGTGGAAAATATTCACTCAAGGGCACTGGCACGCCATCCTTTATTGCCTTTCCTGTTAGTTGGATCTAGCAACACACATGTCTACTTATGGGAGGTATCAATCTTTTTATCTGTGATGTTAGTTTCTGTTTGGAATACTTGAATTGGATATTTAATAGAAAATTCCTCTTTATCAAACTATAAACACCTTTAATTGAGTCAAGAGACTGATAATGATTAACACATAATCGTATCAATAAATGCTATATTTCTTATTGCTTCTTCATATTAAGTAAAATAGGCTTCTTTGCTGCACTTGTGTAAAAAAGGTTTCTTCTCTGCTGGTTCTCTGATATAACCCTTTCCACCCAATTGCAATTTTCAGTTTAAATTCATTTCTCGAGTTTTGACTATCCTGATTACATACTGACTGGTATGTTGAAAGCCTTTGGTTCGTTTCTATATGTTTCTCTTTGGCATGGCTAATATTGCTATTTTAAAGCTGAATCATCATGAATTCAAGGTTCACTGATATGTTGGCTTAGCATGGTCATTACTTGTGATATAGATAGATTTCTATTGTACTTTCATAATAATTGTCTCTCAGTTTTCTTTACATAGCAATCTCACTTTTGGATTATATTGAGATTTTGCTAGTTTGAAATTGTTGTTTCCACAGTTTGGCAAGCAAAGTGCAACAGCAACTTATGGTGTTCTTCCTGCGGCCAATGTTCCACCTCCTTATGCACTTGCCTCAATATCTGCTTTGCAATTTGATCATTATGGTCACAGATTTGCCACTGCTGCACTAGATGGCACAATTTGCACATGGCAACTTGAAGTAGGTGGGAGGAGCAATGTCCACCCCACAGATTCTTCCCTTTGCTTTGACAATCACGCGTCGTAAGTACCTTCTATTTTGGCAATTGGTTTTTATAGAGCAATAGTTTCTTATTTTGTTTGACGGGTTGAAAATACTTCCAGAGATGTTGCATATGTGGCCACAAGTGGATCAATTCTTGCTGTGGCTGGAAGTAGCACGAATGGAATCAATGTAGTTCTATGGGATACTTTGGCACCACCTGCCACATCACAAGCTTCTTTATTTTGTCATGAAGGTATGTCCTTTGTAATTTCTTCTTTAACCTAATCCCTTCATTGTTTGAACGGCGATGGTTTCTTTTAGGGCCACCATCAATGTGTCAAAGCAAAAACATGTCTGATTGGTCGATTATGTTCTTCCTAAGCTATAAATTTCAAAATGTTATGCCTGAGGAACTCCCTTCTTGATTGTTAACATGCTTCTTCTGTTTCTAGGGTTATTATAACTTTCTTGACACATAAATCAATCTTGATAAATTAGTTTGCATGACCTTTTTTTATCTCCCACATGATGCGACTCAATGAGTTCATCATTGGTGAATATTGTGAACCTTGTCCCTAAATTTATACTCTTTCCTCCTAAGTGAGCCAAATTTGGTTTCATAAAAAAGAACCAAATTACTGCTCTTTAATGTATGTATGCCCATAAATTTTGTTGCCTAATATTGTGAGACTTCTACACGACTTTAAATATGGATTGGGATTAAACCACATTTTGCATGTGAATTATGAGCTATCCTAGTTATTTATCTTTTCAAATCACCAACTTTTTTTTTTTGAAGGTGGTGCTCGTTCTATATCAGTGTTTGACCATGTTATGGGGACTGGTTCTATTTCGCCCATAATCGTTACCGGAGGGAGAAGTGGTGATGTTGGGCTTCATGATCTGCGTTACATTGCAACTGGAAAGACCAGACGGAATAGGCATGCTAGTGAGCAAGATCTAAAGACAATGCACACTACAAACTCTGGGATTTCCAAGTATGCTGAAAATTCGAACGGAATGATGTGGTATATACCAAAAGCTCATTTAGGTACACTATCGAACTCTTTTTAAATGTGTTTTCTTCAAGAATACAGTGGCTTCCTCTTGTCTAATCAATTGCATTGTGTGAATAAAGGAAGCGTAACCAGGATAGCTACTATCCCCAACACCAGCTTGTTCTTAACTGGTAGCAAAGATGGAGACGTGAAACTCTGGGATGCCAAAAGATCTCAATTGGTTTTCCAGTGGCAAAAACTGCATGAACGACACACCTTTCTTCAACCAAACTCACGCGGGTTTGGTGGAGTCGTGAGAGTAATTTTTCAGCAACTTAGGATTTGCTTTTCCTAATTTAACATGGTTGCACTTACTAGAGATTCACTGTTTCTTTTCTCTTCTTAGGCCGCTGTCACTGATATCCAAGTTCTTTCCCGTAGTTTTCTCACATGCGGCGGAGATGGTTCTACAAAATTAATCCAACTCAAATAGTTTTGACAGCATCTATACAAAAACCTAAGGAATAACGGAGCTTGAGGAAAACCTTTGGTTGTCACAGCTGAGAGCTGAAGTTGAAGACATTTGACACAGGAAGATCGAGTGTCCTCTGTGATAATTCATAGAACTACACACCTCTTTGTTGACGTTTCTTCTGGCTCTTGTCAGTGCATTGTTCACAGTTTTTGTCGATTTTTTATTTTTATAGCCAAAAAGGAAGGTACCTGGATATTTCTAATTTGTACTATGCAAAGCAGTGCAGTACTGCAGTGCGAGTCAGCTGGCGAGCCGAGCTACGTCATTAGGCGAAGAGCAAGCCACTGTGCACCATCGGATTCCAATGACTGGCAACGAATGTGCAAAACGTGTCGATTCCATTAGTCTTCCACTTGTCATGCAGAGAAATATTGGAGGTCGTATTGTTTAAATATAAATATTGCATTGTAGATATATCCCCGTTAAATAACATTTTTCAAGTTTATGTATGTGCCCCTTAAATTGCATCCAGAGATACCATGTTTTCTCAAGCATTTAAGTGTGTGTTTGTATTTATATAGTCCCAAGGATTTTTTGTTCCAGAGTCATGTTCTGCCCTTCCCTCTCCATTAGTTGCACGTAAACATCATCACCTCTCTCAAGGCTTATCCAATTATTCTCCCTATCTGGGCTTTCAAATCAAGCAAAATGCGTGGAAGAGCTTTATGCCATGTGTTTCGTGCTTTAAGCACTAACCTCAATTAATCATCAACTCACGATAGACACATATTGATAGAAACAGGAAACCGAGACCCTTCCTCTCCCAATTTACTACTGCCCAACCAACCAATTAAGCGACTTCAATTGCAACGTTGAACTCGTGCACCACAGCCAACCTGTTAATTATGGAAACGACGCGACGGCATGAATTAGCTTCCCGATTCATTTAGACTTTAAATCTTGCACTAACACATTTTTTCTAAAAAAAACATATTATACTCTCTCTTTCCTTTAACTAAGGATAAGCCTTTACGCTCGTCCGCCAATGCGGCAAGCGTGAATTCACTTCCTCTATTATTATTATTATTATTATTATTATTATTATTATTAAAATTGGTTTCTGATGAGTTGAGCGTGAAAGGGTCCACCACCGACCATCGCACCCTTCAACCATAATCGTTATAAAATCTCAGCCACATAATTAATTATTTCGCCGACAATTATTTTATTTCCTTATTTTAAAAATGTAGAAAATAAACTAATCATTATGTACAGTCTGTTTTGATTAGGATCCTATACTCCAATTCTCCGTTCCAAAGCCATCCGGATGACGTGGCTCCAACGCCAATCCATCCACGTCCACGCGTCCACCCCATTTTTTTTACATCCTCTGCCCCTCCGTTCCTCTCCCGATATATACCTGCCAG
>JBBPFQ010149316.1:0-17207 GCA_037974815.1 Kaempferia elegans | reverse complement strand
TGGTTTAGAAATACATAAATTTAAGATAATTAGCTAAGAAATATGACCAAATTTACCCCCTTTTTTTGGCATCAATCTTGACATCAATATTGCTACCAAATTCAATCCCGATACCGGTACAAATGCCACCATTAGCAATCTAATTTTACAAGCAAATCATGCCAAGTAATGTCATCATGATAATTCAAAAGCATTTAAGTGTACATACTGAACTTATTTTATATACGTTGTTTACTTACTAACTTGTTCTTGATAATTTTGTTGGCTCATATTTTGTAAAAACATGGATCTCATTTCTTGCATTTCTAGCTGATTTTGTTGCCTCATTACTTGCATTTGTTGTTGAATGTTCAATACTATTATGTTTGAAGTTGTTGAACAGTTCAATTTTATTTTACAGAAGATCCAACTTTCGATGGTGTAACTCCAAAGCCCATTCCGCGTACACTACCCCATGGTTCCTTGCCAAACACTATGCCAATTGCATCATCAACAATATTAGTTGTGTTTTAAATTTCGAGTGGACATTCTTGTATTTCTTTCTGAAAAAAAAGATAATTTATGAGAAAGCAACATCAAGATTTAACCTTCATAAAAATGATAACTATGACATAGTAACTATTATGTTTCCTTGGTGTTTAATATGATCATAATCAAATACATCTGAACAAATTTAGAGTGGAATATGAGTACTAAATGAGCTTATGAGCATGTAGCTGTGATAGAAAGGATGCAAGAATTCAAGAGATAGATTGACCAAGAAAGTCAGTGGTCTCCAAACGAGTTAATGGATTCGTCTAATGTTGATGGTATGCAGGCCATTACTAGGAGTTCTCACAAACTTATAGAGGCAGTGATGCAATCAGCTGCCGAGGGAAATGTATACTATTGGAAAAGTCCATTCTATGGCTCTAATTTATTAGCTATTTTTGTCCATATCATAAATAAGCTTAACTACAGTTATTAAACCAAACTGTTCTACTTTCAACTCTTAGCTTCTTAATTTGTTTTCCTATTAAGCTTCTGTATATTATGTTTTTGTAGGTTCAAACAATTCGCCATGGATATCTATCAAAATGGTCATCGAACCTGAGAGGTGATTGGAAAAGAAGGTTCTTTGTACTTGATAGTCAAGGAATGTTGTATTATTACCGAAAAGAGTGGAGTAGAGCCTCTGTAGGTATTTAATCATGATTAATTGAGGTTTATTTTGTTAGATATGCGTTTATTTGTAGGACTTTATGAGTTAGCTCTTTTTAAACCTATCTATCTTTGAACCTTGTTTGCACTTCAGGGAGGTAATAATTCCATTCAAAGGGATCAGTCTGAACATGGTCCTGGATTGCTAAGCCGCTGGTTCTCTTCTCATTATCATAGCATACATGATGAGAAGTCTGTTCCGCGTCATACTGTGAATTTACTGACATCAACTATAAAGATTGATGCTGACCAGTCAGACTTGCGGTTTTGTTTCAGAATTATTTCTCCATCAAAGAATTACACTTTGCAGGTGATGTTACCATACTGAAAAACCATTGGTAGTTTCAAGGTCATTCATTGAATGTATTTTTCTGATCACTAGATCTAAATTTTAGAGTTTTGCTGTTGGATATTTCTGTTGTTGACTATTGTTTTGTCCCACAGGATGTAAGCCATCTCCAACTATCTTATGATACCAAATACTTGAATTAATATTTTACTAATGCAGGCAGAGAGTGCAAAGGATCAAATGGATTGGATTGAAAAAATTACTGGCGTTATTGCTTCTCTGCTTAACTCTCAGTCACCTGAACAGGTCTACAACTGAACCTTCATGAATCTTCTTGTCCTCAGAGTTTATAATAACACTTCCATATTACTTCCAGCACCTTGCTCAGCCTACAAATATTGGCTATCACCATTCATCTAGTAGGAGCAGCTCATTTGGTAATCTTGATGATGCTATAAATGAAGAATTAACAATGGAGAAAAACTCTGCTAGCAGGAACTTTGGATTTCATGGTAGAAGCTCACAGAATCATAGGTTCAACTCAAAGCAAGAGAGGACAATTGATATTCTAAGAAAAGTACAGGGAAATAATGTTTGTGCCGAATGTGATGCCTCTGATCCTGATTGGGCATCTCTGAATCTTGGAGTGCTTCTCTGCATTGAGTGCTCTGGGGTTCATCGCAATCTCGGTGTTCACATCTCTAAGGTAAGAATGACTGATAATGCATATTGCACACTATGAATAAGATGTTACATTCAGAGAACAACAATTATGCAACCAACCATGCAACATGCTGAACATATTAGACTTGTTCTTCCAATTCTTGCAATTTGTCGTGTTCCATTACAGTTTCTGCCAATATGCTGCCCCAACTACATTTTGATACTGTGATTGTGTTTTTGGTAAATGGATGATACACAACTGGTGCTGTCTTTTTTCCATATTATGTTGGTGTGCTATTGGCACATTGTTGGTGCAACATAAATGTTCTTAATTCCAACTGTGTTTACTGTTTTGACTGGGTAAGAAATATGATACTTAAAATAAGAGATCTAAGGAAGACATATAAGCTTAAGGCAGAATATAGAGTTCAGAGGTAGAATTGGAAGTTCCTTTGCTGATCGAACTTCAACCACATTTTTATTACTCATCTGATTTTACTGTCTAAACTCTAAAGCAGTATTATAACCCTGTATTTCTAGTCTTTTTTCCTTTTTTTTTCACAGTTGGCGTACCTCTATAAAGAAATATTTGAAAAGTCTTGCTATGATTTTTAAACTATTCACTTAAGCATTAGCATAAGGATTTGCATGTGTATTCACATAGGAGTGGCAGGTGTTCTACATCTGCGCTTTGGATAATTTTAAACTAATAATGGTCATGAACATTCAGTAGTATTGAGATATGTTTCTTTTAATGAATTATCTTATAATTTGTTCTTCACAAAATAGAATCTTTTAGTACTGTGGGTTTTTGCTTTGAAGTTTATAGGAAACCGTTCTTTGATCAGTGTCAACTGTGAAGAAATACTTTTACATTGACTAAATGTTCAGTGATTGTGGTACAATTCTCTATGTTTTGGAGTTTTGGCATGCCTTTGCATATTATTATCATGTTTTATTTGTTCCAGGTGAGATCGTTGACCCTTGATGTGAGAGCATGGGATCCTTCGGTTATCAATCTGTTTCAATCGTTGGGCAACACATTTGCAAACTCCATCTGGGAGGAATTGTTGCCATCATCAAGGAATGGAACATGTGAGAATGATACAAGGTAAAATTTTATCTTTAGAATGTAGGAAAAACACACAGTCACACTTGTATATCTACTAATGTAGATGCAAAATAGAGTATGCTCATGTCACTCTTTCTGGATTAAAGATAATGAAATTCCATAATCATTCCATGTAGTTCCCTTGATATTGACAAGAACCAAGAGCGCATACCTATTACCAAGCCCAAACACCTGGATCCTATTTCAGTGAAGGAGAAGTTCATTCATTTAAAGGTACGCTCTAATTTAATTTCTATTTGTACATTAATTTTTTTATGGATTGATTGAAATTATCTTTTTATCATTCCATTCTTAACCGTTACATTTGGATTATCAAAATTATGAATTAGAAAAATTAAAGTCCATAGAGTACTTAAATTCTAATGATGGTAGTGGTCTATATAACACTTAAAAATGCCAACACAAGCATTCTATGTTGGAGATGCGCCAATAACAGTTAAGAGTATATTTATTTTAAATGCAAGAATTATAATATCTTGTTGTACCTTGGAAATAATCAGTAATAACTGTAGATGATTATCTTCCTATGCCTAAATGTTTGAGATGTGCTTTGTGTAGGATTAAGTCCACATGGGTGGACTAAATCCAATTGAGTTTGCATGGGTGAGCTCAATCTCTATTTGGTGGGCTTACACTTGATTGACACACACACACATAATTGCCATTAAAGTACCTAAACTCAATTAAGTGATTTAATGCATCATTGCATTTAAAGAGAGTTTGAGTTTAATGGATGTGGAATTAATGTGTAGATCCAATAACCCGCTTCATTAACATTAATGGGTTGTTAATGAGAATGGGCCTTCTTGGTGGATAGTTCTCATAGGTGGGCCAAGTATATAAAGGATGAGATTTGGTTCAATTAGGACATCTTGAATTAATCTCTCTTCCTCACTCTCGCTTCTTCTTCCCCATCTTGAGAAGAGGCGCAAGCTTTACTTGCCCAACCCTGTGGAAGACTCCGCTGCACTTCCAAGACATCGGGACAAGTAAGAATCCATTGTGTGATATGGATTCAGGTAACTTTCCATGTCCATTGATTTGATTTCGTTCTTTTGCTTTAGAAATTGATGATACCTAGATTCATCTAAGGCAAATATGATGCATTACAAGTTACTTTCACTTTGTGCTTGTCATTCTTCTCTGTTGATCTCATGTCGGCATTGTTTATATGCTACTCCCTAGTTATAGCAGTCTTGTATCTTGCCAAAGATTCTGCAGCCATTTTGAACTGAAAATTCTGTGTTCCTTTCGATTTCTTCATGCTTCGGTTCTTCCAGTATGCAGACAAGTATTTTGTCAGTAGACCAGAGGTAAATCAGCTTATAGTGGCACAACAGATGTGGGAGAGCGTCAATGCAAATGACAAGAAAGCAGTGTATCGCCTCATTGTGACTTTCAATGTCGATGTCAATATTACATACGAGCAAGCGTCTTTGAATTCAAGTTAAGCCTTGTGAATTTATGCTTTTGTGAGAATGACCAACCGCATTGCTTGATTGAATATTCTGTTTACTAGGTTATTCTCAGCAAACAAGCACGAACGACGACAGAAACGAGTTGGATGACTGTTTCCAAGGTTTCTCCCTACTTCACCTTGCTTGTTGGACAGCAGATATTGGAATGATAGAGCTCCTCATACAATATGGAGCAAACTCGAATTCTACCGACTCGAGAAGAAAGACGCCTCTTCATCATTGTATTCTCAAGGGCAGGCATTTGTTTGCTAAACTACTACTTTCCAGGTGCTATGGCAAATTCTGATTTCCTAGAAGCTTGAAGTATTTCAAAGTATTTGAGATCCTTCGACAGTTTTGTTTCACTTTTCTAATGAGTTAAATAGGAAATGTTTTGATAATGAAAATGTTTTAATCACGACTAATATGTTTAATGAATGATCACGATACAGGGGAGCAGATCCACACGCGACTGACGACGATGATAAAACCCCCCTACAATATGCAATAGAAAGCGGCGACATTGACTACGAAGATCTTCTTGCTCTCTTGGATAGATAGTTCAATGGAAAGTTGACTGACTTGCAGCTAGAAAAAAGGATTTCCGAACAGCAGGTGAATTACTATCACTTGAAGCAATCGCTCCGGCCTTGGAAATCTGGACATCGACTTGAATGTATACGGCGAACATATCCGCTACTGGCTTGGCCCGCCGTGCACTAATTGTATGCAGAGTTGAGTTTTGTGAATCTCATTCTTCTAATTGAATCGAACTACCTGTCCTCTTCTTCAAGATTATCGCGAAGTTTGTACATATTGTTATGTTGGGTTAGTACTAGCGTGAAGGTGTTGTAATATCAATGCCAAGTCTATGTCCATTTCGGTTACTTTCTTGCGACTCAGCTGTGTTTGTTTTGATGCCGAATGAGGATGAATCTCGCGATTGGTTATCTATGGATAATAAGGCTTCATTCTAACATGCTAGAGAACTCCCTTGGCCAACCCAACTTAATCAGTATGACCGATTCGATCGTTCTATTTGGTTAACCGAGGATTGCGGATCAATCAATCTGAAAATCGATCATCTACTTCAATTGGTATTGCAAACAAAGTCATTGCAACAATAGATTATAACATTCGAACCGACATCAAACAAGAAGAAAAAAAAAGGGTTGAGAAATGTTGCATCATCATTCTACTGCAAGATGGCGAAAATCAGTTTACACTCAAAGAACCATTAGAACATGAATCTGCTTCCTCTACTTGGGATAAAAAGCCATTCTCGAAGAATGCCAAATGCAAAGCTTCGGTACACTGCTTTGCCTCATTGTCATGAACTACCAAGGAAATGTTCACCTGTAAAAGAGAGAAAGAATCGAAGAATCAGACGAGGAATACACGCGAGTTAACAAGAATCGAAGAAATCACACAATCAAGATCAACAGGCCGCTCGGTTTCAACTGAGCCGCCATAGGCCAACCCGATCCTGTTGACACGGTAGAATACAGATTGTTGGTTGATACCTTTGATGCTCCCTGAGAGATCATTTGAACATTGATTCCGTTTGTGCGAAGAACATTAAACGCCTGAAGACCAAAAGCATTTCATTAATCTCTATCACTAGCATGATGATGAATTGACATAGAAATTGATCGACAAGAAAGCAAGGGATAGGCGATCGTAAAGAAAAATGAAAGTGCCTGTGTCTGTTTTAATCGATAAATGAGATCCAACCCGACCTTCTCTAGTACTAAGGAAGATCTCTGCACGTTCCCAATTAGAGAGATTATTGATCTATGTTGAAGGAGATGAACCACAGCAATCTTCTCCAGCTCTTCGATCATATGATCAAGCTCCTGCATTTGGTTGTTCGAGATGCATAAAGATTTCGGTCAATCTGAAGCGCCTTGCGACAATAAGTATGACTGTAAGGTTGAACGACTAGATATCGACAAACAAAAACAGTATAATTTGCCAAATGACTCCCGTAGACTTGGCAATAAACACACGGCAATATTTAGAGACGAGTTTCTTTTATAGTTCACCAGAGGCAAGTGAAGATTTTGATGGAAATCAAATTTAGCATACCTGTTGAATTAATTCTCTGCTCCAAAATTTTGAAGGGTCTAACGTTAACGATATGCTGACTTCGCTCGTGGCCACGCAGTCGACAGAGATTCCCAAGTCTTCAAATATAGAGAAAACCTAAATGATGTCATTAAAAAACAAGTGAAACTGTGATTCTACGATACCACTAAACAAAGGAAACGATCATAAACCTACCTTTGCTAGAAAACCGTACTGTCCAAGCATTTGAGTGCTGACAATATCCAACATGGTAACATTCGACTTCAAAACAATGCTCGTCAATACAGCCTTAAAATGCCCAAAATGAAGGTCATGTGTAAGGAACAAATCTAAAACCAATATCGTCTCTTCGAATAATTGGTATTAGAAAAATATATATATATATTTCACTACTGACCTTGCTCATGTCTCTTGCTTTAGTGATGACAGTTCCAGGAGCTTGAGAATTGTAGGAATTCTTGACCCTAACAGGTATATCACCTTCTCTGGCAGGCCGCATTGACTGGGGATGCAATACCTAAACTCGCAAAATGTCTAGCATATTAACTAAACAGTCAAGTCTAGAACATTGATTACGGAACCAACATACAAACTGTTTCAGCTTAAGAGGTAGCTAGGTTCTTGAACCATCAAATAATCTTATTTTCCTAAAATTTTTGAAGCAAACAAACCAGGAATATACCTGTGCTCCAAAATAAGCAAGCTCAGCTGCCTCTTCAAATGTCAAATGAGGAACAGGCTTTGCATTTGGACATATATTAGGATCGCATGTCAATACACCATCAACATCTTTCCAAACCTGTTGCATTATTTTTTAAAAAAGATAGAAATGTGAGATATTCTGACACACAACAAACCTGTCATGTATACAAATTGCTCCAGCAAGTAACATTAGAACTGACCTGGATTTCGCGTAAGCCCAATGCTTTACCTATTGTTGTTGCAGTCAAGTCACTTCCACCCCTGCCTAAGGTAGTGACCGCGCCAGATTTCCACCCCTGTAGTTATCAAAATATGCACGAGCATGTCAGTGTTTCAGTGTCTAATTATAGGATTATATCAGCAAACTACAAGAAATTAGGAATATGTTAACGACCTTTCCAAGAAAGCCAGTGACAATGGGAATTGAAGGGTCGATGGACCAATCCCCATGCAATCTCTTTGCAACAGCTGGATAAGTTGCTTCCAAAATATCCGCATTGGTAAAATCATCTGTTGTAATAAAACCAATGTCGAATGCATCGTACTGCAAATGGTTTAAAGTCATGTAAGTAGCAATTCATTACATTTCGAGTGACAATTCAAGACATGGAATTCAAACAGGAGAGGTTGGTAATACAGGACTAGATAAAACACACATCATTTATTTTCCATCCTTATCAATTTTTTGCTCATCAAGAAAACGGTTTTTCCAAGCATATGACCAACTGGGTTTGTGTGCACACAAGAATTTATGCTATAAGATCAAGGATTTCATTTGTCAATGTGATTTTTCCATGTCGGGCATGCAGAAAATCACTAGTAAAGTTGACACCAATTGTTTCTACGTTCATATATGGTTCATGAAACAAAAGTTATGTAAACGGCAAATTCACCATGTTAATATTCCAAAACATGAACTAGTACCATATTATCTAACATTACCTGTCGTGCTTTGATACCCATTTTGTTCAAATATGCAGCAAAAATCCGTGTAGACATACATTCACCAAAAGAAACTAGATAATCGCGTGTACGAGGTGTTAACTCTTTCATGATGGCAATGCCTTTCAAAAGTTGTTCTAGCTGAATCAAAAAACCTGCAACCATTTGTTCAGATGCTTTTTAAAATAGATTATTCTGCATAAATCCCATTTTTTTCATTGACTCCGACTTGGAACTGACTATTCATGTATACAAAAAAATAAATAATTAAAAAGGAGAATGAGTGATTTTAAGGATAAAGATTTTTCACCCTAAGATCAAGGCATTGAAAATTTACTAAGGCAACCATTGGTAGACTGAAACCAAGTACACCTCAACAGACCAGTTGGATAATCACTATCTCAGTAACTGTCATTTGGAAGTCTGAGGTTGCTGAAACAGGCAATTCCATTATCATCATTGAAATACTTTTAGCCATTTAGTGTAAAAAATAAAGCTACAAGCATTTTGCAAGCTTTGGATGGAGCAAGATTTGTGTCCCTATATACATTTTTACAATTTTGAAACTTATTTATGAAATCACAGAACTCCTGACACCGTAGTTATGTAAATGAATGTGGAATGACAAATATATAGACTGAACAAAGTGTATTTTGGTTGATAGATCAAACTGTTTGTACACGCAAAGATGAAGTTGGTCTGAATATGGATAGGGAATTAGAACAGAAGTCCCAGCTTTTGCTCCATCACTAAAAGGTGGTTCTTTGATCTTCAAAATAATAGTGCTAACAAAATAATGAGAACATTTATGGGACTAAGGTTAATTTGATAATACTTGTCTCAAAAAGTGGTTGACTTAATAATAAACTGTACAAACCTAACTAAGTGATAAGATAAAGCTTCGTTCTAAGCAAAGATGAGGAGCCAAATTGATTATTTGGGAAACAATCAATGAACTCACCAGAAATAACTGATTTATCGAGTCCAAGTTCATCAACTGTTCTGGACCATAAAATAATATAATCATCAGAAGAAAATCTCTAAAGCAATTAAAAGAACCACTAAAATCTAAAGAATGCATAGGGTAATACTTGAGATGCAACTCTTGCACGCGAAGAAATTCATGCAACTCAGACGCTTTAGAAACACCACAGCAGACTGCTTTTTCTCCAGCCTAAAAGCCAAAAAATATTACAGCAGACGAGAAAAAAGATCAAGGCTCCGGCCGCAAGCATAAGAAAGGATAACTATATCACCAGAAGAAGATTGTTTGTTGTCTTGCCCATGGCGGATAGGACAATCACCGGCCGTTCCTCCGGAAAGCTGAGAATGAGACCAGCAATTTCTTTCATCCTCTCAGAAGAAGCCACCGACGACCCACCAAACTTCATCACGACGCTGAGCCGTGTGGCATTTCCATCAGCAAGCTCACTGAAGGACGCATCTTTTTCCACAATGGCAGAAGTCCTTTTCTCGCAACTCACTTTCAAAGCTCTCCTCTTTCCAAAGCTCCTTTCACCATTAAACCTCGAATACAGCTCAAATTCAACCTTACTGCGCAAGCTCGCCGACAAAGCGAAAGAAGTCGATGAATCCCTCTTAACTCCTGGGCAACAGGCTCGGCTACCAAAACGCGCTGTGGTCACTGCCATGGCTTAGTGAAAAATCGAATTTTTTAGGTATTCCTGCAACCGAACAACTCAATCCATAAGAAAAAAGATTGAAGTATATCTGAATCACACCTTAAAATCCATTTAGTTCCGATTTTAAAAATATAAACCAAAAAACTAACCTCAAAAACCTAAAATAAGATATCAATAGAATGCAGCGCATTGGAAACCCGTGAGGTAGGATGAGAAAACCTAATTTATCACAGTGAGAACGATGATGATCAAGGAGGCAACAGAAAGCGAGAAAAAACTTACTTTTTGAAGCAGAATCAGGAAGAGTGTGATCAAGGGATGAAAGGATTAAAGAGAATGGCCTCTTCCTCTCCCTCTTCCTCTCCTCCCTCTCTTCTTGCTAGAGCGGGAGAGAAGCTGAATGGGAAGGAAGCGCGGCGGCGGCGGCGGCGGCGGCGGCGAACGTGCTGTCTGACGAAGAAGCCAATTCAATAATCAATATTCACTTCGAGAAATTTTCTTTGCCGCCCCCTGAATTTTCATTTATTTCGCACACGGTTTAAAAGACTACAGATCATTTTTTAAAAGGCAAATTTCTCAAATTAAATGAATTTATTATTCAAAATGAAATTATTTGTATTTCTTCTCTATTTTTTTCTCTCGTGAAAATTATTTAATACTCAGAAAATCATTTTTTACTTTTTTTTTAAAAAAAATTTGTTTTCCGATTTATTATAAAATATTCAAAATTGGTATTTGGGCAGATTTGGAACTTGGATTCTGATTATTACTGGTGAATATTAATATTAAATATTAAGGAAGTATTTAAATGAAAAACAGCAGATGCCATGCCCATTCCAGTCAAAGTTTGCTAGCTTAATGAAGTCTATTTAAAAATACCTTTAATATTTAATAAATTTTCAAATACTTTAAAATTCTTAATTAATGATTAAAATACCTTTTCTAATTTTTATTTGAATAAAAATATTATTTAATGCCTATATTAAATCAATCCCATATATCAAAACAACTCCAAATTATAACATATAATCAAAATTTTAATGTAGCTGTATGAGTAATTACTTTAATATGTATTAATTTTTAATGATATAAACTGACTCATTCACTCATTTTTAATAGTATAATCAAATTTTTTATATTTTAAATAATTATGAATTCGGATATAATTTTTCCTCTCTCTTTATTTCTTAAATAAGAACATTCTATTTTTTTAAAAAAATATATATTTTATCATTTTTAAAAATTATGAAAATATTTTTATTAATATTATTATAATAATTTTACACAAAACTACTATAATAACATTTAATTTAATTTAATCAGAATAATTTAAACTAAGGTAAAAAAATATATTTAATTATAATAGTTTTTTTGTGTGTAATAATATTAATTAAGTAGGAGCAATTTTAATTTTTTTATTAGAGTACTTTTGGTTAAAATTATTAATATTTCAGGGATGAAATTAAGGAAGGGGGCGTTGGTCTGATGTTTTTAAAAGTTAGAGTACCTTTTTGACAACAAAAAAAAAATAAAGACACCTTCCTCCTATTAATCTATTATGTAATAAGCAATGATACACTTAAGGAAAAAAGCCCAAAACGTATAGTGATGGAATTCACCATTTCACTTTTTGTGGCTCTCATGTGTCTTTCCTTGAAATTTTCCTTGAGTTTTTTTTCTCTCTATAAATCATTTCTCTTATGTAATATAGAGAAATTATTAAAATATTTAAGTTTGGGTGGAATCGTAAGAAAGAATGATTCTTGATCTCGTCTTAAAACTGAATTAGATGGATGAGCTGATAATTAAGGTAGGAATTTTTTAGAGAGAGGATTAGGGTTGGAACTGGTGAAATTAAAATCTCGGATTTTCATGTACTGCACAATGGGTGGATGGAAAGTGACACTCATAAGCTTACATGCACACACCACATAGAGGCACATATGAGCGTTAAGGCGAGAATCAGGGAGGCAGTCCTTGACGTAGGTACTCCGACATTCTAGTCAAGGTCCGTGCAGAGAAAAACGAAGAGTGAAGAAGATGAACAGTAGAAAAGTAATGTGGATGCGTGTAGTGCACATGTACCTCACAGATGCAAAGGACCCCTTTTATACAACCTTTCGTGACCTAGGTTGTAACTAGGCGTCAGGGAATGTCGGGTGTCAAAAAGTGTCGGTGAATGCAGGGGCGGAGCCACACTTGGGCTAGGGTGGGCTCCAGCCCCACCCATTTTTAAAAAATTATAAGTAAAATTTTATTTCATCCCCATAGTAATTTTATTTCAGTCCTTAATATTCATCGTAATTTTATTTTAACCCTTTTTTATTCTTATTGCATGGTTGTTTGTTAAAAATTATAATTAAATATAAATTTACCCTTATTCCATATAGTTGCTTCACCTCCCCACGGCGATTTCACCTCGTCATGCCGATTGCTTTATTTGTTGAACGAGAAGTCGGCGCCGCCTCCTTCTTTGTCCTTCCTCGCAGGTGTCCGACCGTGACTCGAAGAGCACAACTACGGTATCCCTTCTCCCTATTACGGCGCGATATCTACGCGATCATCGTTGAAACCGCTACCCCCAACCCTGCCATCGCTATCTTCCTCTTTGACCATCACCACATAACGTCTACTACTCTCCCCATTGATACTTTCATCATCGTTTTTCTCTCTATCGCAAATGATGTGTAATTATCATCGTCGATGATCAACCCCAGGTAATTTTAAATGTGGACTCCGCCCTGGACTCATGACCCATAGTTAAAAAAAATCAGTTTGATATCATAGTAGTCCAATGACCCATGACAAGGACAGCATCACGGTCTCATGGATAAATTAAACCGAATTAAATTTTATGGTATCTAATTTTATTTAATAAAGTAATTAGTTAAGCCAAGTCAAATTTAAAATTAATTAAGTCATTGAAATAATTACTCAAATTCAGTCTGATTTTATTTTTTATGAACTTAAATTTGATTAAAACTTGATTTGATTTACTTCATTTAGATATTATCGAACTCTCAATTTAAATTTATTTGATTATTTAAATACTTTACAATTTAATCTTGCTTGATTGATGATTGAGTTTGATAATGTAAATTTATTTGTTTATTTTAAAAATTTATTTATTTATTTAATATATTGATAAAAAATTTATTGATGAATATTATTTATAAACATTAATAAATATGAATACATATATGTTTAAATTCATTAATTTAGTTTAATGAGTTATTTAAGTTTATTCTCCATCTTGATTTAACATAAATAAATCTTACAAAGTCAAAATTAAACTGGTTCACAAATGATTAGCTAAGAGCCTAAGAGCAATAGTCATGGATTATAAAAAAAGTTAATTTGATATAATAATAATGAGGTACGTGGGTAATAATAATAATAAATAGCAATCATTTAAAAAGACGTTCATGGATAATAATAAAAAATAGCAATCATTTAAAATGAGGTGCATGGATTACGGGTAGAGCCGAGTCGGCTCGAGGTGGGTAGGCCATCTAATCATGAGCTCGAATTTCCTCTCGACTTTTAAATCAAAATTAAAATAAAACAACTCCTGTGCGAATATAAGGTATTAAAAAATCCCTCTAGCTAAAAAAATCTTCAAACTTTTTATTTACATTTAATATAGTAATTATTTTAAATATTAGAATATTAAATAAGCTCAACTCGATGAGCTCTCAAGTCAGTATTAAAAGAGCTCGAACTTGACTCAAATATTAAACGAGTCAGCTCAAGCTCGGTCAACTCCGAGCTCAAGTTGAGCTTGTGAGGTCCTCCTCGGTGTTTGACATAGTCGGTTTACGACAGTCGGGACTTCCGGGAGGTTGCTGTCAGAAGGAAGCAAACTGATTTGTTACATCGAGGCTAGTGTTCGACACTATCTCCGTAAAACGATATTGCTCCGCTACTAGTGCTCACGGATAGCAACAATTCGTTTCCAAGATACAACGACATCGTCTCGAAATAGTAGCACTACAAATTTTGAGACCGGCGAACCTTCTCGTAGGCTTCTCAGACTCTCTATGCATAATGATCCGGTTATTATGGGGGGGAAGAGCTATCTGGCATAAGGTTCTGACTCATCAAAAGGTCCGAAGAAGGATATTTAATGATTGTCCAGTCAGTCAGACTAACCTCCTTCGACTAGACTTAAAGGGGAATCTTGTGATCCGGATATATAATAATGGCATGAGAGTGATTAAGGAGAGATTGAGGGGCATTTTAGTCATTCAATCATTTAAGGTTTTTCCGTTAAAACCCTAATATATATCTATATATAGACATGAAGAGACAGGAGGTAAAGGGGGGCTGGGCACAATCACGCAGGGAGCCGGCCATATCCTCCTCTACTCCTTCTCCTCCTCCTTCCACTTCCTTCTCCTTTGGATCACTGACGCCGCGGCTACAGGGAGGATGAGGTACGGCCGCAAGTGAAAGGAGGAAACGAGACAAGAAGGAGAGAGGCGATCGCGTCGTTTCAATCAATTCATTGAAGCTGGATTTCATCAAGAACTTTCCAACAACTCACGAGAGAAGCATCAAGGACAAGGCCTCCCTCAATGCTTCCTCCTTTTCAAACCACTCTTCGGCAGTTAATCTTGATGCTTCAATACTCAGAATTCATGTGATCGGAGGGTCGAGGAATATACTTTTATATGACATCAAGAACTCAACTTCATGGACCACTCATACACCGACAACAACCTCTCCTCTCTCCTTCATCCTTTCTTTGGTCGACCCTGACCACACCACTTCTCCTCTGGTTTGAGAAGAAGAGATAACAGAGGAGAAAAGAAGATTAAAATAAGACGTTGAGCTATATTGGGATGAGAAAGAAAGGATCAATTCAATATTACATGATCAACACTCCACCTTTACCGAGGAAGGTAAGTCACAACTTTTACTTGATTAATGTCCATTATATCATATATCAATGTTATTCTGGCCATTGAGCCATGATGCTATTTTGAGTATGTATGCCGCTATTATATCCTGGTTTGCGTACCGATGTCATATTCCGGCATATATATCGCTGTGGTATTACGACTGCATGACACATTCCGGATCCTCGTCACATTCTAATTCTCATCGAGGAAGATCCAGCTGTTATCATCGGGCCTGGCTGATATAGATCCGGCCCTCGCCGGCACACATCCGGCACTAGCCGGCATAGATCTGGCCATCGCCGGCGTAGATTCGGCTGTCATTACCCACTTCAGACTCGATCGGTGACACGATCAACTTACCATCTACTCGAGGGCGCCCCCTGAGCCAAGGTATATTTCTTATACTTAGTCTCTAGTGAATCATATTATCATATTAATTGTCTGGCTCCTTACTGCATATCTATATACTCTTATGATCTGCCCCGAGCATCATACTGTGAGGAACTGGGGTGATCATTGTTTACAGGGAGCATGGACCAGAGATGTAACGCCCCAAATTTTCACGAAAATAATTTTAGAAAATTATTTTAGCCTTTATAAGAATTAATTAGATTTAATCTAGATTTTTTCCAGGGAATTTCCATAAAAGGAAATTATAATAAGTAGTAAAAAGATAGGCATGGGGTTTGATCCTTAAACCTCTTGCAAGGAGAGAATAGGGTAAACCAATTGGGATAGCCAAGTTATTATTAATAAAAGGAGTGGAGGCCATATTAAGGGGAAAGATAATAATTCTTTTTATAAAAGAATCAAGGGGGTATAAAAAGAGAACTAATCCCTTAGGTTTTTTTTAAGGATCGCCGAACCTTCTTCTCGGCTCGCGATTTTCCCCACGCCGACACCCTTCTTCTCCTCTCCTCACAAGACTCGGCGCCGATTCCTCCCTCTCCAAGGCGATTTCCTCTCCTCCCCTTCACCGCGACGAGCTCTCTCCTCTCCAAGAAATCTTCTTCCTTCCTCTAGTGCCGGATTTCCCTCTCCAAACCGAAGAAGAGAAACCCTTCAAGTCTTCTCCACCGAATTCCTAAGGCAAGTAGAAAGGGCTTTTATATGTGTCTACTTGGATGGGTTTCTTTCTTTGCTTTCTCACGAACTGGGATTGAAGTTAGGATTCCAAGTTTAGATTGCGATGTTCTTGCCTGGTTTGCGATACTAAATTGGGGATTTTAGTTCGTATGGAATCCTGTTCAATACTTTTTCTAATTAGTATGCTAATAATACCATGTTTAGTGTTTTTCCTAGTTGTTTGGATAGATTTGCTTCTCCTGTGAATCCACAAGGTTCTAAAAGTTGCGTTTCTCCTATCATGCTTTTATAAGAATGTAGATAGAAGGATTCTAGGGCTGTAGGAATTCAGTTCTTATTGCTGTTTATGTTTTCTTGCAAATTGAGCTTCCATGTTGGGATTCCTGTGCAGGATCAGTTGTAGCGTTTGGTTTAAGTTGCTTTGCCGTTGATCTCGATGGGTCTTATTGTTTGGCATGATTTGATACATGGGTTGTGAAGAATCTGTATTTTCCTTGGTGTGGTCACCGTACCAAACTAAATTCTATGATGCTCGGATTGTTCTAGATGCAAAATAAGTGTATTGTTGTTTGGTTTATTCTAGATGCATGAGTTAGAATTCAAAGTAGAAGGTGGTAGAAGCTGTGTTCTCTTGTAAGTTAAGTTACGCTAAATGTAACATGAATAGAAGATGGGATTTTATTTTATATTAACTGGTTCCAGATTGTGCGTGTTGATAGTAGTTTAAAGGATTCTTTATTTTCTTGGATAGCCGAACCTCAAGAAGGGATTATATTCCTTTCAATTTTTAGGGAACAAGCAAGCAAAGGTCAAGAGAGATTCGGTTGGGATTCAAGAAGACAAGCACGTGAAGCACTTTTCAAGAAGGAAGGTTCTTAGTAAGGATAATATTAGAGACTAAGCGAAGGAGGTAAGTATCCCCTCACTGCAGTATAAGTAGTTCACGTTTGAATTTTCATGCTATTAGAATTGTTAATGCTTCCATGGATTAATTGTTACATGATTTTTAGTAATTGTTGTATGTTTGTTGAATGCATGGTGACCTTGTTGTTAAGTTTCATGCTTTAGTTAGTTTTATGCTCAGGTTTATTAAATTATGCA
>JBBPFQ010146043.1:0-17217 GCA_037974815.1 Kaempferia elegans | reverse complement strand
AAGAGATAGTCGAAGCTTCCGGGGACTAATCCACCGACGGATAGGGATCTTCCAGCTCACGGACAACCAAGGAGTAGGAGTTTTATCTCTGAACCTCGTAAATCTGATATGCCCTTTTTTTGTTGTTAGTTTTTGTTTTGTTCCACTGTGTGAACTAAACAAAATCTTTTTTTGTTTACCTGAGGTCATTGCTCTGTTGCGCCAATAGCTGGGGTGCTAACATCTGGTCGGGTAGGCCTTATTCCTCCACCCGATGTTTGTCCGGCGCAAGCTGTTAACACTCCGCGGTATTGCGGGTAGGCGATCCGTGGTACATGCAGTATGTGTTGACCCACCTAGCGGGTCAACAGGGTTGGATTGTGGTGACTCTCTGCACCATTCGGGGTCTCGGGATAGGCGGGACAATCGGCTGAGGCTCCCTCGGATGAGCAAGAGGATGTGGTTGTTTTCGCTCATCTCTTCCACTCGACACGATGGGATTGACTTTCTCCTGGACAGCTTTGGCTTCTTCTACATTGATGTATTTGGTTGCCTCTCCCAACAACTTATCAAAATTCTCAATGGGATTTTGAACGAGCATCCGAAAGAAATCCCCCTTCTGGAGGCTAATGGTGAAGAGACTTATCAATATCTCTGAGCTGTCTGTGGGGACATCCTGGACGACCTGATTTAAACGATTTAAATACACTCTCAGAGACTCCCTTGGTCCCTGTTTAGGGTGAACAGGAACTGGTTAGTCTTTTTTTTACTTCTTCTTGCTAGCGAAGTGTTGTACAAAGACGTCAGTAAAGTCTTTGAAGCAGGTGATGGACCCGACCAGCAATCGGTCGAACCATCCTTATACAAATCCCGAAAGGGTGTTGAGGAATGCCCGACATTGTATGACATCGCTGTACTGATGGAGGAGGGAGGCATTTCTAAATCTCCGGACATGCTCCTCCGGGTCAGTGTTGCCATTGTATTCTCCTATGGATACTTTATTGTAATCCCTCGACAATCTCTCCTCTAGGACCTGCGGGAGAAAGGGACATTGAGCTTTTCCGACATTTCTTGGATTACAACACCTTTCCCCCATTTCCCGAGATGGGGAATGCTAAGCTCAGGATGTTTGTGAGCGCTCCGGGTGTGGCCACTCCCATTCTTGATGGACAAGAAAGTGGGGAGCATCACACGGTTGCTTACGCTTCAGCCCTTCGAAAGTGTGAGTCTTCTCCCACGATTTCCCGAGGACTCAGGAGTATGAATCAGCAACTTGCTCCATGGACACCCTTCATTTATGATCCCTTTTGTATTGCTTGTACTCTCCTAAGGTCATGCTAACGTTAATTCTCTTAGAAGGCTCCATTTCTTACTGTTCTAGAATAGATTAGGAAAAGTGTTTCGTATAGATGACGCCAAATTTGATCCCATTCGGAAGCTGTGATCGGAATCGAGAGTCCTCTAAGCGAAAGGGGATGGTTGTATGGGGTGGTAGGAATTAGGGTAAGGAAGGTAGGGTGGGGTGAGGGACAATGAGGGTAGAAAGATGGGCAAATAAGGGGTAAAAGTGGTGGAGAGATGATGTAGAATTAGAACTTATGCAGTAATCAAAATGTGGTGAAAGTGAGGGCAAAAAAGAACTTACAACCTTTGCAGGATTGATGCCTCTGAAAACACCCACGTACCGATGAGAGCCCTGCACACCTCCTAGATCGTCATAGGAAAAGATCCCTCTGAAAGTCTGCACACACATAGCCAACAACGTTAGCACTATAAACTAGGGAAGATTTCCTCGGCTTGGGAATTCCGACGCTCAAGTCAGAAAACATCTTCGATGTAGAGAAGATGCAGTATACAAAAAGTAGAAAGCTCAAAGTAAGGAAGAAGAAAACCGAAGGGAAAAAAAATCCTTCTTAGTATACATGCATACCTCTTTATACTACCTGTTAAAGCTCCGTTGTATTAAGGGGATAAAGAATATTCCTGTCAGATAGTGTTGGGTGTTGACGGGACTAAGGAAGTTCTTTGAGAAGCTTTTAGGTGCCCTATTGGCAGAATATTCTCTAAGAAGTGGTTTGTCTGATAAGTTGCGGTTCTTTTTCCTCAAAATTATTCTCCTAGGAGAGGTCCGAGCAGGCGATATGCCGCTTAGAGAGATGCATGGCATGGAGATGCTTATGATGAAAAGATATCAGGACCATGTTCGGCAGGGATGCCTGACCAGGAGGAAGACCGCTCGGACTTGCATGAAGGATGTAGATGTTATTGCAGTTAGGGACTGGTTACAGGCAGATCCCCTTGGTCAGTCCGGAAGTTGTCAGAACGGGGACTTAAGAAGTTTCTAGCCGAGAAGAGGTGATGGGCTTCATGTGAGGCCTAGAGGACATGTAGCGCAAGTGCTTGAGGATATTCGTGAGCGGACCTTGTTGGTGACAAGAGGCTGTTAGGATGTCCATACGGTTCTTTTGCCGACTGGATAAGGATCTACAGAGTCTCGAGTGGGACGGACATTAGGGATCCTAGCGGGCACTTTGACTTTGCCCCACTTGTGAACGACCGAGCGGCAGAGTCCCTAGTCAACTGAAGGAAACTCGGGTGACTCCGACCGACAGTGAGCCAACCAAATCGACTAGGTATGACCTTACTTGGATCTATCTTGACCTCCACATCGACCCAGACTTTGACCGCCATGTCATCTTAGCTCCAAACTTTCATGCTTCTTGGGCTCATACTCGACCCACCGTATCATGTAATCCATGTAGCTTGAACCCACCCTGTCCGGAACATAAGGCAACTTAAATGTTCACAATATATCTCTCATCACAGATAAGAGAGTAAATATATTATTGAGTGCTAACAGAGAAGTGCAGGTTTGCAAACTCCGTTTGCCGGCATCGACTTAATCAACGTCCTGCATTTTCTATCTCATTTGTACATATACCTATGCATCAGTAATACACCAACCACCAACATGGCAAAGTGAAAACATTGTTTTGAGAGGAAGATTTCAGTTGTGTTGTCCTGCCTGCAGAGATCTTTGGTTGGGTTGCCCACTCAATGATCAAGGTTAAGGAGTTGCATAGATTGTTTGGTTCATGATTCTTCTCTTGATTTATCAGGCGATCAGCTGTTGAGACCATTTGCAACAATGCTTGACGGAGACAATTTATCTAGGCTTTTCGAATTGGGCGTGAAGAAACACCATGAAGAAGTTTAACAAATCCTAAGAGACTCAGTTTTCCATCAGAATGTCTTATCCAATCCTGGAGAACAACATGAACTGGAACTGATGGGCCAAGGCCGAGCTCCTGTAGAAGTGCATAACCATTAGGTATTGCATATTTGCAAAATGATAGAAAGGTGGTCAGCATATGGAATTCATTCTTTTGGTATTCGCGACATACTGATGCAAGTTCATCGATCATGATGGGCCTGTTACCATCCTTCTCGAAGAACTCATAAGCTTGACGAGCGTGGTGCTCCCAGGCATCCAGTGCTTCCATCTGATGCACGCTTATTGCTGCAGCAGCAAATTCTTCAAAGTGCAACTTTGTGTTTTGAAGGGAGCATATCTAGTTCCAAAGAGACAAACATGCTTATGTATCCAACTTCATCAGTCAAAACTTTGTTAAGCTAATCAGAGTTTTCCAAAAAAGGATTACCATGTTAACGAAATCAAGCTAATCAGAGTTTTCAAAAAAAGGATTACCATGTTAACGAAATCAAGGACCTTTGCATCTTTCATTGCCTCCGTCGAACTTTTTAGCAAAGCCTGAAAGAAGACAAATTCTGAAGTTATGTGAACAGAAAGGAAAGCAAAAAATCATGATGCAGGGAAACCATCAACTAACCGTCTTTAAGTTTTGGAGGGAGATATAACCATTCTTGTTTGGATTTAACAAAGCAAACTGCTCTCGAAGGTAATAGAGCTGATTTACCTTCAAGGTCTTGGCGAGAGACTGTCACATAAAGAACAAGTTTGTAATCATGATTGCCCCAACAAATAGTTCGATAATTAATTCCATGTTACAGCTCCAAAGATGACCGAGTGAGTAACCATTTTTGTAGAGAGGCTTTGAGAGACAGATACATACTCATCACACAATAGAAGTGCAAGATAAAAGTTTCTATTTTCTCAAGTAGGAGTAGAGCGCATACCCTCAATGCTGATTTCCTTAGAGAAGACGAACATATATAAGCTTTGATAAGCTTAAAGACTATAATATCCAGAGGGATCTTAATTTCTTCAGGATTCTGCAGCCAAGGATGACCTGAGATCAGTTGATTTTAGTTATTAACTATCTCGTACACTTTTTTCCCTCCAAAAATCAATGTGATGAGAAACATACAAAGAGCTTGTGCAGCAGTCATTCTCTTTCGATAATCCTTATTCAGCAATTTCTTGACAAAGTCTTTGGCTTGAGAAGACAGAGATGGCCATGGAGCTTCATCGAAGCTTGGCTCAGCTTTCAGAACAGCTCGAAATATACCAGATTCTGTGCGTGCCCAAAAAGGGCGGCTACCACAGAGCAAAATATATGCAATGACACCGATACTCCACATGTCTGCCTCAGTTCCATAAGATCGGTGAAGAACTTCAGGTGCGACATAATATGCACTTCCAACAATATCATTCAATCTCTCGTCTGTAGGCCCAGTGAAGATGGCATGTTTGTCTTACAATCTCAAAACAAAATGCATTTTGTTAACTTTAAGTTTAAAACAATGCTATGTAACCAACCTGGCTTTACAAAATCTGACAAACCAAAATCTATGGCCTTTAAGCTAGAGGTCTCGTCTCCTGATGTAAAAAGAAAATTCTGTTGCAATAAAAAAGAAGCCCGAGTTACACGATACTTCAAACTTAAACATTAAAATTTAAGTGATCACAAATTGACTATATGATTCCTTCTAAAACATCAGGATGCATTACACAAAGAATTTCAAAATTCTCAGTCAGGAGAAACAACTACCTCTGGCTTGAGATCTCTGTGAACAACACCTTGAAGGTGACAAAATGATACGGCACTCAAAATCTGAACTATGACAGTTTTTGCATCTTCTTCCGAATACTTCCCACCCCTAAACAGAAGAAAGTTGAGTACTCCTCGATTGTTTGGTTCAAGCCATGAGAAGAGGTTTTAAAATACAAATCCATAGAAAGCTATTTGGAAAAGTATAATTTTGAATATGAAAATACCTTGACAGAATCCTTTCCAATAATTCACCACCTTTGCATAACCTATCAAAGAGAAATTTATGAGCTTTATCAATAGAAATGCTCAATTGTTAGTTAATGATCTCTGCATTGTAGCTGAATATATGCCTCTAGGCATGATTATGAGGCATATGATACTTTTATAATTACGAAAAGAAAATCAGTAAATTTCAAAAAATATTTTATTTAATTATATTGCATAAACAATGCATATTGCAAAGAATGAAAAGCCTCTTCAATCATTTAAAGATTAAATCAGTTGCTCACTAGATGGCATCTAAAGGTACAGGAAAAAAAGAAATAAACATTCATATCTGCTGAGTACATTTATTCTTTACTATTGTTATGAATTTAACATTTATGAGACTCCTTAGTTCACATTTTAAGACATGCATATCTGCACCAATGCTATCTTATTCATGTTATTGCCTTGTAAAGTGGTTATTGAAGTGTTTCATTAATAAATCAATAGCTGCTAATTCAAGCATCCTGAATTGGTAGCTCTAGAATCACAAATTTTTCTGATTTTAGGTGTTCAACTCCAAGATCCTCATTTACTGATACTGTTCGGAGATGGAAATGCTGATCTATTACTTTCAAAATAGGTTCACTTTTTTACTTTGGTCAATAAATGCATGATAATTTTTTTCTCTTCATGTTAATGCAGAACTTTCTTTGAATTTTATATTTCGTAATTCGAATGTCTGACAATTTAATTTTTTTTTAAGTATTTTACAATCACATAGCATTAAGTAATCGGAAGAAGAAGAGAATTCCAGAATTTAGAACAAACAGAACTACATGAATTTCTTCATGTAATAATATCATCTTTGTCTGGATAAGGACCATGGCCAGAAGTTAAGGATCTAGAGTGCCTTTAAGTGGTGTAGACTTACTCCATTACGAGATACACATTATCTTCATCCTCATAAGCATCGTAGAAATGTACTAGATTCTTATGTCCTGCTAGAGAACTTAATATCCTCACTTCTCTACGTACATCTTCAACAGCTATAGAAGTTGTCATCTGCAAAGTATTTTGTATAAGACTATCTCAGAGAATACTTTATTTTGTACTAATGTATATCAATTAGAAAGTCATGTAAAATTATTTGATTTTGAGAACTGAGTAAATGAGAAGAAAATAATATTATACAGGAAAACATAGTAAAGTCCAGTAGCTGGAATGGAATGCTATATGATGAAAAAAGAAGCCATATCTTAATCAAAGATAACAATAAGAAGCAATGGAATACTACCTGTGCTGACCGGAACTTTACCGGAACATTTTTTTTTTAGAAAGAACTTTGACCAGAACTCTAAAATCTAGCTTGCAAGATTAAACTGATAGATTAAGTTAGAGTGATGTATATGCCACTTGCTTAGTTCTTATATATACCATGTAAGAACAGACTAGATGTAACAATAGGAGAATGCATGTAAGATTGATGACTCAGATGGTAGTACAATAATGGCTTCCTTCGTAAGAGCCTTTGAATCCATGTTGATTTAATTCTCCAAAGCATGCATATCGGTTGTCACGGGAAGATAAGAATATATCATAATTTGTTCTTCAGATGTGTATCATATATAACTTCCCTAGAGAAGAAAACAAATTTCCCTAGACTACAGTTCACAGAAACAAAACAAAATGTCAATATCACATTTGTATTAGAATGTTAGCGGAACAAGCAGAAGGTTTATTATAGATCAAACAAGAACTACAGAATGGGAAGAAAAAAAATAATACGTCACAATCGTGATTCTATCAGACATAATACTGTTAGTGAAGAATAACATTATGGTTCACATTGTTTCTGCCAGTCTTAATCAAATTTCATGCCACTTTCCACAATTTAATACTCCAGGAGTTTCTTTGAAATATGGGCAATTAAATTTTATATATCAGTTATGGTCAACACTGCTATATGTAGCTACAATGGGCAAAATTTTGAAAACAAATGCACAGAACAACTTTAGAAGCTCCATGGAATGCAATAGAGTAATTGTCTTTGAAATTAAACAAGTTTAGCTCCATGTAGTGTTTTTGGCTAAAGCTGTTATATGAAATCAAACTATTTAAAATTGGAAAACAGCCATTTGACAAGGTTTGAGCAACAGATCAAGCCGGAAGAGGGTCGATTGGATTCTTTTGGACAAGCGGATGAGGTTTTAACAGTTTAGATGGGTTTAGAAGGCGGGTGAATGGTAAATTTGAAAACACACTATATCGAAGGCGGCCTTTTGATGATTTTCTTTTTAAAAGAAAGGAGTTATTTTGATGTTTGGCCTAAGATAAATATCACATATAATATAAATCTGAAGAACAAGTCCCAGTTCTTGACTGGAATTCTTTCAAACACTATGAACTGTCACAGCTATAAAGGGAAGTCGTGAAAGTAACAAAAATGATGGGAAGAAAAACAAATGACCTGCAAACAAAGAACTGTAGGAAGGAAAAGAGATGAACCTTTGCTTTGGGAATGACCTTGACCGCCACCTCCTCTCCTTTCATGTCTCCCTTCTTCACCTTGGCAGCACATGTGTAACCAAAATGCCCACGCCCAACCTCGTCCGCAAGTTCAAATTTTGAGAAGAACTGCTTGGAGAATCCAAAGCTCTTGTCCAATCCCACTTCCACCTCGCTGCCTTCGGGGATCGAAGCCTCGTTCGGCTTCACCGAGCCGTGACGGCGCGCGAGGAGAGCCCTGATGTGCTTCGCAGGCGACGGAGGAGGGAAGGGCCGCTTGAGAAACATCAACGGCGTTCTCACACTGGAGTTGGCCGGCGAGTTCTTGTAAGAGCCTGGAAGAGGGCTTGGGCTGCAGAAGGGAAATTTGCCTTGCTGCGGAGTTCTCGGCACCGGCGCAGGTTGCCCAATGTCAAGGGCCGGCAGGCCATCTTCCTCCTGGAATTCGGGGTTTTGTATTTGCTTTCCATGGCAGACTCCCATGGAAACCTGAATATACAAACTCAATGAAAAAAAAGAGAGTTAAATTTGAGAACAGAGTAGCAAATTCAAGAATGCCAAGAAGGAGAACTACAATGGATAGGAAGAAACAAGCTAAAAAGATTAACAAAGAAGTGGGAAAAAATCAAATTTGAGAGCGGCAGAGGAAAAGGAGAGAAAACGACAGCAAAGCTCAACTTTTTAGAATAGAGAGAGGAAAAGGAGCAAACTTTAAGATGGGAGTGAAGCACAAGAAGGGAACAGAGTGAGAGAAGCAGCGGCCAAAGCAATGAATCCTTGCGTAACGAAGAGGAGAGCTGGGTGTTAGCCTTCTTTCATCATGTAAAATTATGCTGAAGAGGAAGCAAAGAGAGTGGGAGAGGATGAGAGAACGAAAGAATCCCTCCCTGCCGTTTGCTTTTTTGCAGCTCTTGGCTGATGGTGGATGGAATGAACCCTGTTGTTGATTTGATTATAATAAAAGATGATCACAGTCCGTTTCAGATTGCTAGAAGGTGGGAGTAGTAAATGGAGAATCCTGTTGTTGGTCATTAGGGAAATAACTCCATTATCTGATACTTGAGTTTTGTTTTGTGTCTCACTCACAGCCTATCCTTTTCAGCCACCTAAACAACTATTTTTCCATTTTTCTTTTTGCATTTCTTAATCTTCCCGTGCATCTCAGTGACTGAGCTTTCATGAAAATTTGACTCGATATGATATGAAGGCCTGCTTCATTGAGTATAAAAGGTTTCATCCACTGAGATCACATTCCTGAAGAACACAATATGAAACTTTTACTTTCATGCTACAACAAAACAATTTTGATTAATAGCATTAAATCCTATCTTAGATCTAAACAATGTGGTCCCATGAAAAGAAGAAGCCAATTAACACTCCTTGAGCACTGTGTTTCTGCATAAGGATTGTTGAGACTTGGCTACTCATTTATGAGAAAGTACCTTCTCCTGGTATGGTCAGGAGAGTTCAATGCGCATGGAAACATGTAAATAATGATCATTTTTAAGATGCCAGCTTCTCTTTGAAGGTATCCCAATTCCCTTGTAGGCCAGCTCAGATTACAAGAAGATGCCATTTTGAAAGACAAGCTCAGGTTCATCACCCATGTGGCATTGCAAGACTGCACATCAACTTGATTGATTAAAGTAATCTGATAATCCTGGAATCCATGTGAGTGTGCAACCCGTAGCTTCAAATGATCAAATCAATGTTAATATATTAGTTTCTTGTATCAGCTTTAAGAGAGAAAACAAAGCAATAGTTTGTTCAATCAATCATTTGCCATTGATAAGAGAATGAGGTAAAAAAATTGGAATTAAGAACAATCCTAACCCATCCTTGTCAGAAATCTAAAGAATTTTCTTGGGGGAAAAGAAGAGATTAGCAGATGGTGTTATTTTTATTATTTTTTTTAAAAGCTGGCCTTGGTACGCTGGTGATTTTAGGGATTCATGGGGAAGTGGAATATGTCAGAGCTCTGTTTGCCCAGTTCAAATCTTTAAAAATTTTGCAGAGTCTGCACAGGAATGTCCAGGGAAGAGTAGGGAAAAAAAAACAAGTAAAAATATGGGGCAGCTAATGGCAATATGTTCTTCTCTATTGTCATATACACACTTTTAAAAAGAAGGGTGCAAAATGAAGCAACAATTACTAAATTAAAGTAGCTAGTTAGGTTAAAAGAAGCTGGGGAAGATGGATCATAGATATTTAGAATTCCAAGCAACTGCAAAGAGTTTCTAAATCCCCTAAAAGGCTTTGCTTATGCATCAAGGGACTGCACCATTACTCTCCAAATTTCAAGAATTAGCAAGGTTTTTAAAATTTCTTCCTCGGACTCAAAGTTGGATTGATGAACTAGAATAATTGACCTGCATAGGTTAGATAGAATTAAGTGCCTTCATTCCATTTAATTAATTATCTTTGTTTAGTTCAAATAAATGTCTTAATTTAATTTGTATAATTTTTGCACAAGGTATTTTAATAAAAGCGCTTTAAGATTTATGCACAGTAGATACGCAGCAATTAAGAGAGCGTTTACCATGGATCAGTCTGATGTCACTGTCACAGCTCGATTTTAGGTGATCTATCGACGTACAGGCGCTCATGACTGTCCTTGTATAAGTAAAACCACGCTGTAAAACTAAAGCTCTTTGTTAATCTTTGGGCGTTTCCTTAATTCTCTTTATTCTTTTGCAATATTGGATTGCCCATAATTAGCCACCCAACCATCTTAAATAGCTCCATGTAAGTCACATGTATCATTAAACTCAGCAGTTGGCCCTCACTAACTCTGATCGAGGATGAATAGTTTATATTGGTGCAGTACTGTAGTTGCACCAACAACTCGTTACTTATGCGTCAGCTCCTGCAGTTTCACAACATCAACCAGCGGCTGCAAGCATTTGTTAGTGCTCTCGTCCCTGTTACGCTTGTGTTGTCGACCGGACCAATGGTTCCTCTTCGGATCTCTAGCCACTCGCACTCCAATAATTGCACTGCTCGTTAAAGGATACCTAGATGCACACCTTTAAGTCAAAGAGATTGGCCATGGCCTCCTTTACTTTTTCGCCTTCACTTTTTCTTCGCCTTTGACCATATGTTTCGTTGGGCACTTCTCTTCCATTGTACGTATTCGTATCTCGCTGACAGATTACTGACAGAGATGATAGTTAAAGAAAGATGAAATCTCGGGGTGGCAAATCTTGTCACAGCCTGTGAAATCTTAAGCGAACTTAACGCCACCGTCAAATATTATTAATTGATGCTAGCCATGATGGAGCACTAATGTGTTTAATGCTGATACTGATATTGTGCCACCAAGAGAGGCATTGGGATCCAAATTTGATCCAATTCAACACAATCTCGCCCATAAAAGGAGTTTCTGCAAGGAGGATGCTGTTGAAGTCGGCCCAAGTTGAAAGACTGATATTGGAAACTGTTCTGAGAGTAAATACACAGTATCAAAATATAGATGCAACACGTAAAATAAAAGGAAAAAAAAATCATCTGATCACTTGACATGCATTACCGTATTTACCTAAAATATGCAATCATAGCAACATATTCAATAGGTAAATTTGATTACTACAAACCACAACATAAATGCATACAATGCAAGGGAGTAATCTATTTCGATTTGAAGTCTCACATCTCCTGGCCATCATCTTCCTCGTTCTCGTACTCACCTTCATCATCAGCGGTCGCATCTTGGTATTGTTGGTATTCGGAGACAAGGTCGTTCATGTTGCTCTCAGCCTCTGTGAACTCCATCTCATCCATGCCCTCGCCAGTGTACCAGTGCAAAAAAGCCTTCCTCCTAAACATGGCAGTGAATTGCTCACTCACTCTCCTGAACATCTCTTGGATGGATGTGGAGTTGCCAATGAAAGTAGATGCCATGGAGAGACCCCTTGGTGGTATGTCACAAACGCTAGATTTGACATTGTTAGGGATCCATTCCACAAAGTACGATGAGTTTTTGTTTTGAACGTTGATCATCTGCTCATCAACTTCTTTTGTGCTCATCTTGCCTCTGAACATGGCAGAAGCTGTTAGGTAGCGACCGTGCCGAGGATCAGCAGCGCACATCATGTTTTTAGCATCCCACATCTGTTGAGTTAGCTCAGGAACGGTCAGGGCGCGGTACTGCTGAGATCCACGTGAGGTAAGTGGCGCAAATCCAACCATAAAGAAGTGGAGGCGAGGGAAGGGAATCAAATTCACGGCTAGCTTTCGGAGGTCAGAGTTCAATTGCCCAGGGAACCGAAGGCAACAAGTCACGCCACTCATGGTTGCAGAGATCAAATGATTTAAGTCTCCAACTGATGAGAGAAAATGAGAGTTAATTTTCCAATCCCCAGTAAACGAAGTTAGCAAAGTTATTTATAAGCAATGGAAAATACAACAATTTTCTTGGTGTTTTACATAATTGCCTTAAAAAAATACAAGAATGTTAACCGAGTGAAAAAATGTGGTTTAAACAAGGACCTAGAACTGGTATACATTTAAAAATTACCTACAAACCAACCGAAGGGTTAAATTGAATGGGATCCAGTAAAATCAAAGCAAAACTTATGCCGGAACTCATGCTACAGATATCTAACTGATACAATCATTTGACTAAATAACTACAGGTAAAGAACCAAAAAACAAATCACTATGTGCCGCTTCAAGGATGCCATCAACCATTTATCAGTGGTTCATTATATACACACAAGTGTGGACAAATAAGAAGATAATATTTGAACAGTGTTGTTCGTTTATATCTACTCAAAAGGTGCAGACTGCAGAGAATTTGAGGATTACCAATTAACCAATCTAAGAGACTTTAGACCACCACCCACCATACAAAAAGTGTTGTTCGTTTGCATTTTATTTCATTCTTACTTACATGGATTGAACCGACCTACTGTTTCTGCTTAATCTGGACGGTAATAAAATAAAGGAATTGGATGTAATTGAATTCCTTCTTACTCTCCATTTCCTTCCTAGTAAAGAAGAGAAATTAGTCGTTTTATTTCTTTCCCTCATACTTCCATCCAATTAAACAGAATTTATTTAATATAAATATCATATTCAGGCACCATCAAGTATCTTGTTCCATAACAGAATTTTCAATCAGACAGTGAAATTCATGTCAAAAGAAAACAGATAACAGAATTATTTGAATCAATTTTTTAGTTTAGGAAAAAAGCTTTTAGGGCCATGCTCATGAGTTAGCAATCAATCCAACAAATAAACATCAAAAGGACCAACTTACAGCTGGGAGTGGTTAACTTGAGAGTCCGGAAGCAAATGTCATAAAGAGCCTCGTTGTCCAGCACCATACATTCATCTGCATTCTCAACTAACTGGTGGATAGAAAGGGTCGCATTGTAGGGTTCAACAACAGTGTCAGAAACCTTTGGGGAAGGGAAAACAGAGAAAGTAAGCATCATCCGATCGGGATACTCCTCTCTGATCTTTGATATGAGAAGTGTTCCCATTCCCGAACCAGTTCCTCCACCAAGAGAATGGCATACTTGAAAACCTGGTGACAAAATTAGTATTGTAAGCAATTACAGCGAAAGCAAAGTCTAATTCTACCCCATAACTAAACCAAGCACTTGAAACATCGATCAACAGGTATTGAGGTATATCAAATATCAAGTGTACGGAAAAACACTAAATGATCCATGATACTGCTTACTGAAAGTTTGTCCATAGTTCCATGGTGACTATTTAAACCAAAATTCAGCCTCGACCACCTACCTCTGGTAAAGAAGCGCTCGTCTTAAAAATGATAAGGCAGCCAAGTTGTGTATGACTCGTCTATATTAAATTACAGAATCAGTAGATCTATCCTTTTTATTAACACAAATCTTCTCAAGTTTCTTTTTTATATACAATATGCATCTATGATTATGTCGAGCAAGACGCTAAAAAGAAAGCAGAAATGAAACTGAGATCAAATCTTGTTTGTGGAAATAGATCACAGATGAATCCCTGAGAAAAAAAAAATCAAATAAAAGGAGATAAGTGACTATACCTTGTAGGCAATCACAGTTCTCGGCCTCCTTCCTCACCACATCGAGGACTGAATCAATGAGCTCAGCGCCTTCAGTGTAGTGCCCTTTAGCCCAATTGTTTCCGGCACCGGACTGACCAAACACAAAGTTATCAGGGCGGAAGATCTGCCCATATGGACCAGTTCGGACACTATCCATGGTGCCTGGCTCCAGATCCATCAGCACCGCCCTAGGAACGAACCTGCCACAGGAAGCCTCGTTGTAGTACACATTGACACGCTCCAGCTGGAGATCTGATGTGCCAGTGTACTTCCCAGTGGGATCGATCCCATGCTCATCACAAACCACTTCCCAGAACTTTGATCCGATCTGATTGCCGCACTGACCTCCCTGGACATGGAGGATTTCTCTCATTTTTGCCTAAATTGGATAAAACGAAACAAGGTTAACACTGAGACGACCGACCAAGAAGTTTCTCAAATAGCATACGAATTACCTCATCCAAAAAAAAAAAAAAATCAATCAATCGATCAAGCAAAACCGAACTCTACTCGAATTAATTCTATCATAAAAGTTCGTGCGACATCAGTAGATCACAAGAAGTAAACTCAAATCTAGCAGCGTTTCTGGATCTCGGGACGAAGCATCCATCATAATAAAGCTTAAATCGCTCTTCGTGAAAAGGGAAGAACCGAACGCGAAACAGAAAGGCTTACCGGCGAGAAGAGTGAGGCCGAGCGGTTATCCGAGACACGAAATGGGAACCAAAGGGGATGATTATTTATAGAGTTGAGTTTAGGGAAGGCGTCGGATGATTATTTCTAACGAGCCGTCGGATGCCGTCGAGCGATTTGATCGGGTGGCGGATAGCCGTCCATTTCCAACATAGAAAATAATCGACGATGCTTCCCGTTAAAGTTTTAGAATGACGAAACTACCCTCTTTGTTTCGTGTTTTTTTTGTCGTGGGCACGTGAGATTTTGCTCGTATTCTTTTTAAAAGAGAAGATAAAATGACTATAATACCCTCTTGCCTGCAATTTCTTTATTTAATTTCTCAATACAAGGGAGACTTTCACCGCAGATCGATATAATTAAGAAAGAACTCTCGAAGATCTTTTGAATTTCATATAGTCTTAATTTTTTATCAGGATATCAGAACTCTCTGGGTCGAAGTGAAGCTGATTCAAATAACAACGTTTAGACCCTTTTCAAGGTTTTAAATATCTATTTTATTATTTTAAATAATTTTTATTTTTATATATTTAGAATATTTTTTAACAATTTTGTCTATTATAAATCAAGATTTAGAGGTTTGAGTGTTTATCTTTTCCAAAGAATGACAAAATTCTCTTTGTTTTCGATGCTTTACCTTTTCTTTAAATCATGTTTTTGTCAACCCATAGGAGAATTACTATCATACGTCAGCATATCACCATTGAGTATGATATCCTGGTCCTTGCTACTACTAAAAAGTAAAACCTGTGAAGCAAGCAACAAAACAAGCAACGCGTCACGTCATACGATCAAGATGAACCAGCAAAAATATTCACATGCTTTTGAAGGTGACTTCCAATCCACACACATCATTTTTCTCACCAAACTTGGCATCATCATGACAGATCATATGTTTAAGTCATTGAAGAAAATAATAAGCTTTGCAGTTAAAATATACTGTAGAAAAGCATACTGACTCCTCTTCTTTTGATAATCAATTGCAATACTTGAAGCTTAGAATTGCTTGTTTGAAATTGATGAGGTTGGTTGGCATGGTGAGACTAGGAAACATGGTGCCAGCAAAGCCTTTCCTGTGGTGGCCTGTATAGTCGGATACAATACAAGAACACTATAACACCCCAACAATTTGGGTGAGCTAAAAACCCACATAACCCAACCAAACTTAAGCCTAACCTCAATTGAACTCATGCTAGCTTAGGTTCATCTCCAAGCATGGTCAGAGCTAGTGCTAGATTGTTGGATCTAGCAAACGTCAGTAAATGATTATGATGTTACCAAAATCTTCCTCATGATCCATGCTCTTTTACAGCATTCTGGCCCTATGTGCCATGTTGTACTACGAAGAGTCACCGTAAGTGATGGCACTACGTGCCATGTTGTATAAGAGAACGATCGGGCGCCAGCGAAGGTGATTAGCAGTTGCTGGCCTCCTCGACTAACTGAGGCAATTCTCACCAATTTTGTTTCAATATAAGACAACATGACAGGGTAAAACAATGATGAAGTTATGAACTCATGAGAAAATAACCCGCATGTTATTCAATTTGGTGTATCTTCTAACAAAAAAATTCAGAAGTTGATAGGAGAAAACATAAAACACAGACTTAGCTGATAAAAAACAATGCAAAACCTAGAAGCAACAGCAGCACAAACAGATGATTAACAACTAACATAGCTGAACCAGAGGTTGTATCTGCAGCCGGAGCATAGTTTCCCGTAGGTGTATCAGTCGTCAAAACGGCAACAACCCAGTCGCCCTCGTCAGCAATCCCAATTCCAACAAAGCTGCTATCGTTCAAATACTGGTTGTACTGAGTGTCAGTGTAGTTTGACAGCACGAGGTCATGAGCTAAGCCTTGAACGCAAACGGGCATTATGGAGCCATCTCGGGTGACTGTTGCAGTCAGATGGCAGGTGCCTAAATAATTAGGAAAGTTGGGGAGCTGTTGCTCTTGGCCAGGAACAGTATATGATCCAGTGGAGTTGCTGCAGTCTTGGCCCTTGAATGCCAATGCAACTTGTTCAGCTAAGCAATCTGCATTGCTGTTATCAGTTAGTGATGACAGGTTGAGGGACCCTCTGTATTTGTTGAGGCCAGCCAAAAGCTGAGTAGATGTATCTGCAAAGAAAGTGATTATTAGGAAGTTTCTTAGACATGTAAATATAATCCAGGCCCTGTGGCAATGAATTATCAATATCTCCTGGTTAACTTGAGTCTACCACCCTGAATGCTTCCATGATAGTTAATATTAGTTCCGATCAATCACCATCCTGACAAATATTGTAGACCTGCCCGTGCGGGTGCTTGCCAAACTGCCCAAGATGTGATCTCAAGATTTCAGGGCTTCAGAAAGGTGCATTTCATGACTTCGGAAAGGTGGCCGCTTGGAAATAACCTCTTTGGATACATCCACGGCAAGGTCAAGTCTTAGTGGACTCAGAAGAACATGGATTCGGAAGAAAACGGACTCAGAAGTGTACAGATTTCGAAGTAGGAGTGTAAGGATTGGGAACATTGCCGAAGCAATCTAACAGTCCGTGTACCTCCTTGGGTAAACCCCCTTAAGACCATCTCCAACCCAAATCACCATATTTGGTGTTGTTTCACACCAAAATGGTGCAATTTCAACACCAAACATTATTTCAACTTCAACCCATCAACATTATATTACACCAAAAAAGAATATTCTTTATAATATTCCTTAAAATATTCTTTAGGCTATTTTATTTTTTATTCATAATTGATTAATTATCAACATATATTTTAATTTATTAATATTTCTATATGATAATTATTATATTTAA
>JBBPFQ010143859.1:6020-17223 GCA_037974815.1 Kaempferia elegans | reverse complement strand
TTAAAAAAACATCTAAAAACAATTTACAATATTTTTATGAAAATAGCCAAAAACTAAAACTAGAGCGGAGTGTTAGGATAAAATTGAACCGAAATTAATCAAAACTGAAAAAAACTAAAATGGAACATTCAGGTATTTCAGTTGTTCTTATCATCGTCTTTCGGTTGGAAGATTCCACTGTAATGCATAAACCCTTCAAGCTGAGCTATGACTATTTAGAAAATGACTCATGTTGATTCACAAATTTAAGGAGTTGATATCATGTTGGATAGGTTGTGGCATAATCCATGAATTTTATGTCACCAATGAAGATCTAACTCATGATGTTTCTATTTGGAAGCTCTCATGGTCAACTCTCAATATTCAATTAAAATTGAACCGAATTAATTAAAATTGAACAAATCAAATTTTTTCAAATAACCGAACCGATTGAATTTTTTTTAATAAAAACTGAACAAATCAAATCGATAAAATATCAATTAATTCGATAAAAAAATTTAACAAATTTAACCAAAAAATTACAATTAGGACTAAAAATTCATCATAACCAAATTTTTGACCGATTTATTTTTTATTTCGGTTTAACCGAATACAAAATTTTAAAATCAAACCAAAATCGAATTAATTAAATCAACTAATTTTTTTTAATTGAAATAATTGAACTAAAATTTTAAATTCAGTCAGGTTATTCAGTTTAATCGAACTTTTATCCATTCCTACTCATTACTGCATGCTAGCTAGAGTACTCCTATAGATGACAGTTTTATTATAAGGTTGAACATGTAAAAATGCATAACTTAGTTCGAAACATGACATTATTGGTCTCTGGGTTGGAGAACAAAAGAAAATGGATCTTAAAAGTAAAATGGAGTTGAGTCATTTGCCCCGGAGGAATGACACGAGTCAAATCAATCATCATTAATGATATTACATCTTTATAAGAGTATGAAACTTCTATTTTTCCAAAATTTTTTATATTGAACTAAAATTTATAAATTCAGTCAGGTTATTCAGTTTAACCGAATTTTTATCCATTTCTACTCATAACTGCATGCTAACTATAGTACTCCTCTAGATGACAGTTTTGTTATAAGGTTGAACATGTAAAAATGCATAACTTAGTTCAATACATACATTATTGGTCTCTGGGTTGGAGAATAAAAGAAAATGGATCTTAAAAGTAATAATGGAGTTTGAGTCATTTGCCTCGGAGGAATGACACAGAGTCAGAGAGTCATCATTAATGATATTACATCTTTATAAGAGTCTGGAGTTTCTACTTTTCCAAAACTTTCTATATTAATTCTCCATAGTAACCATCTGTTATATTACTCGGACTTTGTTTACAAACATGTCTCTTTTAACATATTTGCATTTTTCTAAGAAAGGTATAAAAGAGGTTGTAAAAGAGATTGACAGCTTAACTAAACTTCAATATATAAACTTGTCCAAAATTAACATTACAAGTTTGTCGATTGAGTTTAGTTGCCTAACAAATTAGAATACTTATTTCTAAGGGATACTAAGCGTGAGATCGTACCCATGGGAAAATATCAAATTTATCAATGCTCAAGTGGCCGGATATAAGAGGAAATTTTTCTGTATGTGACTTATGGTTGAATGAGCTGGAATGTTTAAAGGGATGTCTTTGAATTACTTTGGTAATTGCAATTAATTAACGTAATAACAGTTAACTTCAAACAACTAAAATAGTTATGAAATGTCTCTTTATAGAACCTCACTATGGGAGAATGCCCAAGTTTAGAACCTCCAAACGACTACATGGGCATGGTTATTCACTATTCAGTGTAAGTGACAACTTTGAGTCTAATTATTATGGATGTGTTATAGTAGACATATTCAAGTTAACTACAGTTGTGAGTTGCAAATCAAGTTTCCTATGTTTATTAATGATTATGTCTTTCCAAACTAATATTATTGGAAAATATTTTGATGAATGAAGTTGAGCTTTGCAATCTTCGTGACCTATACATTTACAAGGGACCCCAGTTGAAGGATGTTTCGTGGGTTTTGCAACTGTCATGTCTTAATGTTTCTATTGATAAGTTGCAAATGTACGTGTACCCAAAGTTCAAAAAACTTACCATTTGACATTATTTATTGGAGAGCATATTAAAAGAGACTGAAGGTGAACAAACTTGGTGGGATGACTTGGAGTGGGATGACGAGAGTATCAAAATTTACTTCACCTGTCGTTTTAATCTTTTTACTAAACCCTGTAATACTCATTTACTGTCTATATTTTCATACAAAATCATTTATTATCTACTTTGTTTACTTAAAAAAATAACATCTAAAAAAAATTTACAATCTTTTTATGAAAATAGCCAAAAACTAAAACTAGAGCAGAGTATTAGGTTAAAAATATTGAACCGAAATTAATCAAAACTGAAAAAAACTAAAATGGAACATTCAGGTCTTTCAGTTGTTCTTATCATCATCTTTCAGTTGGAAGATTCAACTGTAATGCATAAAAACCTTCAAGTTGAGCTATGACTATTTAGAAAATGACAACATCAGAAAATGTCCTGTGTTGCGCTCTGTGATCTGAAAGTTATGAGATCCACAAATTTAAGGAGTTGATATCATGTTGGATAGATCGTGGCATAATCCATGAATTTTATGTTATCAATGAAGCTTTAACTCATGATGTTTATATTTGGAAGCTCTCATGGTCAAGTATCAGTATTCAATTAAAATCGAACCGAATTAATTAAAATTAAACAAATCAAAATTTTTTAAATAACCGAACCGATTGAATTTTTTTTAATTAAAATTAAACAAATCAAACCGATAAAATATCGATTAATTAGATAAAAAAATAAATTAACAAATTTAACCAAAAATTTATAATTAGGACTATAAATTCATCCTAAATTACAATACTACTTGAATTTAATTCATCATAACCAATTTTTTGACAGATTTATTTTTTATTTCGGTTTAACTTAATACAAAATTTTAAAATCGAACCAAAATCAAATTAATTAAATCAACTAATTTTTTTTAAATTGAAATAATTGAACTAAAATTTTAAATTCAATCATGTTATTCAGTTTAACTGAACTTTTATCCATTCCTACTCATGACTGCATGCTAGCTAGAGTACTTCTCTAGATGATAGTTTTGTTATAAGGTTAACATGTAAAAATGCATAACTTAGTTCGATATATGATATTATTGGTCTCTGGGTTGGAGAACAAAAGCAAATGGATCTTAAAAGTAAGAATGGAGTTGACTCATTTGCCCTGGAGGAATGTCATGAGTCACACTGTTATCATTAATGATATTACATCTTTATAAGAGTATGGAATTTCTACTTTTTCAGAATTTTCTATATTGATTATCCATAGTAACCATCTGTTATATTACTCTGACTTTGTTCACAAACATGACTCTTTTAACATATTGGAATTTCTCTAAGAATCAAGGTATAAAAGAGCTTCCAAAAGAGATTGAACTTGTCCAAATTAACATTACAAGTTTGTCGATTGAGTTTAGTTGCCTAACAAATTAGAATACTTGTTTCTAAGGGATACTAAGCGTGATATCATACCCATGGGAAAATATCAAATTTATCAATGCTCATATGGTCGGATATAAAAAGACATTTTTCTGTATGTGACTTATGGTTGAATGAGCTGAAATGTTTCAAGGGATGTCTTCGAATTACTCTGGTAATTGCAATTAATTAACGTAATAATAGTTAACTTCAAACAACTAAAATAGTTATGAAATGTCTCTCTATAGAACCTCACTATGGGAGAATGCCAAAGTTTAGAACCTCCAAACGACTATATGAGCCCTCGACGGTGATTTTTCAGTGTAAGTGACAACTTTCAGTCTCATTATTATGGATATGTTGCAGTAGACAAATTCAAGTTGACTACCGTCGTGAGTTGCAAATCAAGTTTCCTATGTTTAATGATTCTGTCTTTCTAAACTAATACTATTGGAAAATATTTTAATGAATGAAGTTGAGCTTTGCAACCTTTGTGACCTATACATTTACAAGGGCCCCCAAGTTGAAGGATGTTTCATGGGTTCTGCAACTGTAATGCCTTAATGTTCTAATGATCAGTGATTGTCTGGGAATTGAGGAACTTATAAGTAATGTTGGGAGCTCCAATCTTAGCTTTGACATCAAGAAAATTTGTCTTCCATGGAAAAATTGCATCTTATTGAACACCAACCAGTTTCTCTCCTTAGAATATATGCAAGTGTACATGTACCCAAAGTTCAAAAAACTTACCATGTGAGGTTTATTGGATAGCATATTAAAAGAGACGGAAGGTGAACAAACTTGGTGGGATGATTTGGAGTGGGATGACGAGAGTATCAAAATTTACTTCACATGTCGTTTTAAGCTTCTTACTAAACCTGGTAATACTCATTTATGATATATATTTTCATACAAAATCATTTATTATTTACTTTATTTACTAGAAAAAAATGAACATTTAAGAACAATTTACAATATTTTTATGAAAATAGCCAAACACTAAAACTAGGGCTGAGTGCTAGGTTAAAATTGAATTGAAATTAATCAAAACTGAAAAAACTAAAATTTTAAATTAATAGAACCGATTAAATTTTTCAATAAAAATATAATAAATTGAACAGATAAAATATCGATTAACCGAATTTATTAAAGACTTACTAATTAGTTAGGGATTTTATTACTTACTAAAAATTTGTTAATTTTGTTTTTTATTTATTCGATTTAATCGTATAAGAAATTTTAAAATCAAAATTGAATCTAATTAACCGATATAATTATTTTTTAAAAAATTGAAATTTTAAAATAATTAAATTCAATCAATTTGTTTAATTTAACAAAACTTAGTAAAAAAAATCATATGACTCAAATCTCAATATTTGGAAGAGAAATAAATGTAACTTACCAAAGATTTTATTATGAGCTTTATAAGATGCTCCCCTGCAGAATATATCTAATAGATGATTGTATTAATGTTAAGTGTTTTACTGGTATAGGAGTATTATGTACGGTATATCAAATTTTAAATTTGTATATAGTATACCGTATTAAAAATTTAGTATAAAAGAATTTATATCGATATTGTATTAAAATTTTAGTATATCGAATATTCAATATCGTATAATTTTTATTTCATTTATGTTAAAATTTCGATATCGATGTATATGGTATACCAATACTCAATTTGCATCTGAGTGACTCACTCCTCTTCTCCCATCGTTCGAAGCTATAGTTCTTCAAGAGAGCTTCTTGCTGTCGGCCGATGTTGCTGTGACAACGACGATGGGCAGTGACGACAATGGTTATAGCGCTCGAGATAGTTGGGAGTGTAAATGAAAGAGGGTTTGCATCAATTAGGTTATCAATCTCAATCCAAATCAAACTAATTAATTCAGGGCTTCAACCAAATAGAATATAAATTTAACCCGGTTTAATCACAACTAAAAAGAGAGGTTTTTTGGTTGTCTCAAGCCAATGACAATTTAAGAAATAAAATCCACGTCTAGGGTCCTATTTTAGTGAGACCTCACTTTTTAAGTTTTTTTATATTTTAATATTATTTATAATTGTTTTTTTCCTAAACATCAATTTTATTTTTAGATTAATTTGAGGGCCTACATTTTAATTTGGCATAAACTTTTATATTATTTATAATGAATTTAAAAAATATTCATTTTAAATTTAAATTAATTTAAAAGAAACATCTATTTTTAATTATATATCTTATTTTTTAAAAAAAATAATCGACCTATTTTTTCTATTGATCTTGTCTACCCTTCTTCGTTACTGTATTATCAAAAACTCCCTTTTCCTCTTTATCTTCCTTTCTAACTTTATTTTTCTCTTCCTTGATAATAATAAAAAGTAATTTTTTATCTATTCGATGCACAGTAGTATGCTAGTTTTTTTTTAAATAATAAATAATTCATTTTTTTATATATTACATAAATTTAAAAATTAACTTCAAGTTGTTCCTACTTTAATATGGAAAATTTAGATTTTATTTTAAATCTTAAAATATGCTATGGTTTAGATTTATTTTAAGAATTAAATTAAAAAAACAATAAATCAAATATTAAAAATAGCATTTGAAATATTAAACTTATAAAAAAAATTATTCTCCTAATGCATACATAACTTATAGAATACTATCTACAATACTTATTAGTATATATATTCCAGAAAATTAAAAATAATAAAATCTATGTTCAATAATATTTCAAAAGATTAAATAATTTAATAATTTCAATAGTTAAAACAATTATTATCAAAACATAAATATAATAATTTAATTAATAATTTTACATTTAAAAAATAGGAAATTAAATTTTATATAAAAATATTTTTTTAAATTAATATTAATTTTATCCCTACCCGACGCTTTCTATGTGACTGTGAACGACATTCGACGTGAGTGATTTGACAAGACAAAACTCAATTTTTTTTAATTATTATTTCATTTGCATGCAACAACTTTTTCTTTTTCATCTTAAATTAAAATAAATTCACTATTATCTCTATCATGATTACATGCAACTATTAGTTGCAACAAGGTGTTGCGGTTAATAACTGTGTTAATAGTTGTACTAGCTGCAACATAGCGTTGCAGCAACTAGCTGCAACATAGCGTTGCAGCAACTAGCTGCAACATAGCGTTGAAGCAACTAGTTGCACTAGCCGCAACAGTTTGTTGCAGCTAGTTGTTGCATGCAAAGGAGAGAAAGAAAAGATGTTGCATGCAGATGAAAAAAAAAGTTGTTATATATAGATGATAAAATAAAGTTGTTGTATACAGATGAGAGAGAAAAGAAAGTAAAACTGTTACATGCACATGTGCGAGATTAAAAAATTAAATTTTAACCGCGTTAGATTATTCACGTCGGATATCGCACATGATCGCTTAGATTTTATCCGCGTCTAGTCAAAAGAACTTTTTTTTTCTTTACTTGTTCTCAAATTGAGACAAAACCCTAAGGTGGCACCTTATGCATTAGAATGATGGAGGAACAAATCAACAGTAGGCCCATACTTTTTGGCATATTCTTTGAGATCACCCTCATAAAACAAAAGCTAAATTAGCCAAAAGGCACAATATGATAAGAAGAAGAGAATACTCTTTCTCGACCAAAACACTGATTGATATTTACATGAAGGCCCACCTCTCAGAGGCACCAGATGCTGCGTGAGGACAAAGCTGACTAATGTAGCACAAAGCAGGAGGAACCTTTCCAGTTCTAAATGCTCCTATCTTTTTAACTATAAGTGGAGTGATTAAACTATGGTATTAGTCGTATGTAGTAGCTAAAGATAGGCCTTAGTAGGGTCATTAACAGCCTTTGCGGTGATGAGGTTCAATGAGCTTGAAGGGCGTTCCGTTTGCATCCGACTTGCAAGGATGAGCCTCGATCAGGAGCTGGACGACTTCGTTCATCGTGGGGCGCAAGGATGGATTGCTGTAAGTGCAGCGGATGGCGATGCGGAGGAACTGGATCATTTCCTCCTTGAGGGGGTTCCATGCCAGTTGCTTGTCTAGCACCTCGTCCGCGGATTCCTTCGTGCTCATCTTGCTCGAAACCCAGTGGATGATGTCGCGATTCTCTCCGAATTCTGCCTCGACTGGTTTTTTCCCGGTAACGAGCTCCATTAGCACGACTCCAAAGCTATAGACATCGCATTTGGTGGTGGCTTTGAACGAATAAGCATACTCTGCCATAGCCCAGAGGCAATGAAACGGTTTTCAAGGGGTGAAATGTAATTTTTGTAAATTCCAGAAGATAAGTGTCAAATTCGTAAAATTTTAAGTTTTCACCTGGCGCCAAGTAACCGTAAGTACCGGCAATAACCGTCGTGGAAGTCTCCCTGTTTCCGCCGGCCTGCAAAACCTTGGCGATGCCGAAATCCGCCACCTTGGGCTCGAAATCGGCGTCGAGGAGGATGTTGGAACTCTTGATGTCCCGGTGAACGATCGGGAAGAGCAGGTCGTGGTGCAGGTAGGCGATCCCCTGCGCGATCCCCAGCGCGATCTTGTGCCTGGTGCTCCATTCCAAGAAGCTCTTCCCCTGGTGCAGAGCGTCCCACAGGTTGCCGTTGGGCATGTACTCGTACACCAGCAGCTTGCTGTCGACGCCGGAGAAGCAGCAGTAGAGCTTCACGATGTTCTTGTGGCGGATGCTCCCCAGTGTCTCCACCTCCGTCCTCAGCTCTCTGTCCAGGCTCCCCTGCTGCTCCTCCTTCGCCACTGCCGGATCCTTAGTCTTCCTGCTCCACAGCTTCTTCACCGCCACCCACTCCCCGTTGCTCAGCTCGATCTTGTACACCGTCCCCGACCCACCGTGCCCGATGATGTTCTTCTCGATCAGCGATTCGACTATCTCATGCTGCTCGAAGCTCAGCTTGTGGAAGCTAGTGATGTCATAGGAGAACGACGACGAATAGGAAAACGCATCTTGTTTCATCAAGACGCTCCTTTTACCGAGCCAGCGTTTCACCAGGAGGAGCACGACTAAGATAGCTAGAATCGCGGAGATGCCTACAATCCACATGTTGTTGAGCCGCCGCCGGAAGTTCCGCCGGGGGCAGAGAGTGAAAACAGGGTCGGTCAAGTTGACGTGGAACGGCAAGCAGAGCAGGGGATTCCCGGCCACCCCGTCGATGAGGCCCTGCTTGATGAGAGGGAACGGGATCGGCCCTGAGAGCTGGTTATTGGAGAAATCTAATGAGTTTGGAAGAAGCTCGCAGAGGCTGTCAGGGATTTTTCCAGTGAGGTGATTGTTAGAGAGGTTAAGGACGTTGAGAGACTTCAACGAGGACAAGGATTCGGGAATGGAGGAGTCGAATTTGTTCCCCTGTAAAGAAAGCTGGTTGAGCAAAGTTAAATGCCCAAGCTCGGCAGGAATTGGCCCGGAGAGGAGGTTGTTGCTGAGATCGATCTTGACTAAACTCGTCGCCAGTCCGACCTCCGGCGGGAGGACGCCGGAGATTCTGTTATTCGACAGGAAAAACGCAGTCAAGTTTTTAGCATTGCCGATGGATTTGGAAATGATGCCTTCGAAGCTGTTGAATCCGAGGTCGATGATGGAGGCGTGGGGAAGGCCGAAGAGGGACTCCGGAACCCGACCGCTGAGGTTGTTGTCGTTGACTCGGAAACGGAGCAGAGAATTACATTCTCCATAGCTCGCCGGAAGTTCGCCGGAGAAGTTGTTCCTCACCACGAGAATGTAGAGCAGCTGGCGCTGAGCGCAGACGTAGTGAGGGAGTGGACCAGAGAGAAGATTCTCCGACACTTCCAACACGATCAAGTTGGAGTACCGGCCGAGGTCGACAGGAAGCTCGCCGGTGAGTTTGTTGCCGTAGATCGACAGGATAGTCAAAGCAGAGGAGTTTCCGAGGACTTGGGGGATTTCTCCGGTGAGGTTGTTGGTGTAGGCTTGGAGGACCTGGAGGCTAGGGATGCCGCAGAGGCTCGCCGGTATGCTCCCGACCAAGTGATTGTCCGACAAATCGACGTCGATCAGCCTCGTCAAGTTTCCGAGTTCATGGGGAATCTCTCCAGTGAGCTTGTTGTAGTAGAGCTCCAGCTGCTGGAGGTTCTGGAGTTTCCCCAACGTCGCCGGGATATTCCCCACCAGGAAGTTCCCAGAGAGCTCGAGGTCGGTACGCGAAGTCATGTTGCCGATCCACGGCGGGATCTCCCCCCGCATGCTCGTCGTCGAGAGGATCAACACTTTAAGATTGGTAAAGCCGGTGATTGCCTCCGGCAGCTTCCACACCTCGAACCCCGGGTTCTCGTTGAAGTTGACATACTCTAGGCGGGTGAGGTTGGCTAGAGCGGCGACGGGGAACTCGCCGGTGAAGTAATTGTTGGAGAGATCGAGAGCTAGGAGGGAAGGCCGGAGAGGGGACAGATCAGGGACGCCGCCAGTGATGCGGGAGTGGGTGAGGTTGAGCTCCTCCAAGAAGGAGCAGTTGGTGAGGTCGCCGGGGAAGCCGTTACGGATCTCGTTGTAGCCGAGGCGGAGGACGCGGAGAGCCGGGAGGGCAGAGCATACACCCGGTGGGAAATCGCCGGCGAGAAACCACGAGGACAGATCAATCAACACGACGTCACCGGCGCTGTCACAGCCCAGGCCAGGGAGGCTGCAGTAGGAATAATTAGCGCTGGAGTCAAGGTCGTTAAAGCGGTTGAAGTCCCAGCGCGCCATGGAGGGGCCTTTGAAGGACTTCTTGAGGAGGGAGAGGAAGCTGAATTGGGCGGCCGCGGAGTCGGTAGCCGCAGCCGTAAAAGGGAGGAGGAAGAGGAGGAGAAAGGGGAGGGGAAGAGGGTGAGATGAGGCCATGGCGAGGGGGAAAAGAAGAGTGTGATTGGTGTGGGGTTTGTGGTGAGGTTTCAGGGGGGGGGTTGAGAATGTTTAAGTATGTGGAGAATAGGGAATCAAGGCACTAAGAAGCTAATGATATAAAGGAGGTGCATGAGGAGAAGATATGCATGTCTTTTCTCAACAAAAGGAGCTTTAGGGTTTATGCTCTCTGAATTTGATGGTTACCCTTTAGCCCTACAATTGTGATTCACATTCTTGTCTAGCTAGTGATTGTGTGAGTGAGAGGTCTTCATGGTTGGATTAGGCTTAGACTCTTGTGGAAGGATTTAATTGGGCTTTTTGGTTTTAGAGGTTTTGTCTATTCACTGCTTTTCAAGTAGTCATGGATAGGGTTTATAGGAGCTGTGCTAAGTGAAGGTCGAACTTGATCAATCATTGATTGGTAGCTTGAGTTGAACATAGGTTGCTTTGGAGGAGAGATTGAGGGGTTTTCACCTCAACTAAGTTGGGTCTAAATTGATCTAACTTGGTTCTATTCTTTGATGCACTCGATTATCAAATCATTAGTTTGAATTGAGATGAAGTCAAGCAAGTAGGGTGAACTCTAACTTGTTTGAGTCGAACAAGTTGGTTCGTAGGTGGATATGAGTTGCGGTAGACTCATACCTTAGTCTTACTTATGTTGGACAATCTGCCGGAGATTTTGAGAAATTAGAATTAAAATTGCACCAAATCTGAATCAACTTATTTGTCCATTACCCAAATTAGCTGAATTAACTTATTTGGCGCATGATTACCCAAATGCTATGACGAGTATTCTACCCAGCAAAACAGGCACGACAGAAAGGAGGAAGGGGCAACATGC
>JBBPFQ010141685.1:0-17225 GCA_037974815.1 Kaempferia elegans | reverse complement strand
TATCATGATTACTGTTCAAGTTGAGATTATTAACACCTTCTTTAAAAATTGATTAATTATTCAGCTGCTACACTGTTTAACCAACTTCTCTGGTTATCATTATTTTTTTTTAAAAAATCAATCGAATGTGAGATTAACTCATAATCCTATGTTAATCTATCGTACCAAACAGCCTCTTAGTCAATTATTTATTAAAAAAAATCAACTATTAATAATGTCGTGCACCATTAGCCGAGGTAATATCGCTCTTTCAACTGGGAAGAAGGCAATTTGTGTTTTTTTTGATGGGATGATTCCAAAATGGAATGTCACTTAGCTTCAAATTCATCGAGCGGCGCAATGGCGAGAAAAAGCCCCACCATGTGTTTCCTTGCAAGGAAAATGTTTTCCCACTCTTTTGTCCACAACCCATCAACGGCCAGCATCAGAAGCTAGTACCATTTTAAGATGCTCCATCGAACCGGCATTGCATCGACGGCTGTAAGTTTGGGTCGGTTTCAGGTCCGCTGCAGGGTAGCGTTATACAATTGGCGGTCGTTAGCCAATAGAGAAGAGGATCGGGACAGGGAACTTGGTCCACGTGGGATGAAGCGAGGGGGACTGTAAGAAGGCCTCTTGGTCTGATCTAGCTGAAGATCGGCCAGTAGCGACGACGCCTGCACCTCTTCCGCACGCCGACGACGCTACCGGAGGAAAGGTAGATATGATTATTAGGGTATAAAATAACGAAGCGAATCAAAATCCAGAAAGAGGGCCGATCTTTTGAATCCTCGAATTTGAATTCCGCTTGTTTCGCTGTCGATGATTCAATTATTATTATTTTTTTGGATGATTGTTGGCGTTTCTGGATTTCGTGCCTCATTACTCCGGCTTTCTCGATCGATTTCCTGCTGAATTCTGATCCTTTCTTAGGAAATTTCGGTTTCTAGGTTTCTCCGCCGTTGGGATCGGGCGAGCGTCTAGGTTTTTGAACCTTTGACCTGGTTGGGATCGCTGCTAGGGTTCGGAATCCGATGGTGGATTGAGGATGGTGCGGCTTCTGGGATTGAGGAGTTTTGGCCTTGATCAGTCTCCGAGGGAGATCACCCGCACGGGCCCCGTCGGCGGACAGGGTAGCGGCGTTGCCGGCGGGGAGAACGGGTGGCTGATCCGGTTCTTCGATTCGGCTTTCTTCTGCGAGTGGATCGCGGTGAGCTATTTGTACAAGCACGACCATGACGGCGTCCGAGACTACCTTTGTAACAGGATGTATACTCTCCCTCTTACGGGAATCGAGAGCTACCTTTTCCAGATCTGCTACATGCTCGTCCACAAGCCGAGCCCGTCGCTTGACAGGTTCGTCATTGATACGTGCTCCAAGTCCCTCTGGATCGCCCTTAAGGTGCATTGGTTCCTCATGGCGGAGCTAGAGGACTCTGAAGACAACGAGGGGATCAGCCGGATCCAGGAGAAATGCCAGATTGCCGCCACTTTGATGGGTGAGTGGCCGCCTTTGGTTCTACCTCCACCGCCCCCTCCTACCATTCCATCTAGCCCCAGGAACAACCCTGTACTCAATCGTATATTATCATCTAAGCAGAAGCTATTGTCATTGGCGTCATCACCGACGTTGGGTTCCAATCACTTGTTTGATGATAGCGGCCGAGTCAACAGCACTACTGATGGTACTTCGGACGAAAACAAGCTGTTAAAAAAGCTCATTCCGGGCCCAAAAGTACGGGATGCATTGTTCTTTAGAAAGTCTATAGAGAAGGATGAGGAGCCGGAAAAAGAAGGGTTTTTGAAAAGGCTTCTTAGCAAAGACAAAGACGAAGACACGGACAAAGATGGATTCTTTAGAAGGCTTCTTAGAGATAGCAAGGATGATGATGGGGAGCTGACCTCTAGCTCAGAGGGTTTTTTGAAGAGATTATTTCGTGATAAAGAGGAGAAGCTGGGGGAGGACGACGAGAAGGAGGGTTTTATGCGTAGGATTTTTAAAGACAAGAATGAGGAGAATAAAGATGGTGGAATTCCTAAGAATAAAGAGGAAGACAAGGCTAGTGAGAATATTGAGGTTGATGAGAAGGAAAATTTTTTTCGTCGATTTTTCAAAGAAAAACATGAAGAGAAGAAAGATTGTGGCTCTGAGAGGAGTTTGGACAAAGAGAAACATAATGAGATTGTTCAGGAAGAGAAGGAGAATTTTTTCCTTAAAATTCTTAAGGATAAGAATGATGAGGACAGTGGGCATGCTGGAGACGGGCAGAAGGAGAAGGTCCGTAGGAGTTTGGAGAAGGACGATAAAGATAATTTCTTCCGTAGGCTTTTCAAAGAAAAGAGTGAAGAAAAGAAAGAAGGTTGGCCTAATAGGAATGAGGAGGAAGAGAAGTCCAAGAAAAGCATTGAGGATGATAGTATCTTCCGTAGACTTTTCAAGGACAAGAGTGAAGAAAAAAGGGCTGTTGGGCACGATAATCATAGTGACGGCAAAGTTAGTACAAGTGTGGAGGAAAGAGAAAAGGAGGGTTTCTTTCTCAGGTTTTTCAAGGAGAAGCACGATGACAAGAAAGTTGATGGCCATGACCGAAATGAGGAAGAAAACAAGGATAGCGAGACATTGGAAGAACGAGAGACCTCTGAGATTTTGTCATTTCGTCGGTTGTTCCGGATCCATCCTGATGAAACAAAGGTTTCAAGTACCAGTGATAATGGTTCTTTTGAGAACAGTCCTGGAACAGAAAATTTCTTCCGGCGGTTGTTTAGGGACCGAGAACGTTCTATAGAAGATTCTGAGTTACTCAGTTCAAAGATCCAGAAGGAGGTAATTGTTGGGTTAATCTCTTCACTAATTTTTATTACTGCTTAACAAGTTATTTGCCTTTTGTGAAGTTGAAATATTTGATTTCATACCAAATGGTTGGTTTCCTTTCTTAGTAAACTTGCTAAACTTTACTAGCTCGAGTGACACTTATTGTATATAACAACTGCCTATTCAACTAAAATTTTGAGAATTTTAAAAGTGCTAATATACTTATGTGACTATCACAATTTATAAAAATAGGATCAAAATCCAAAGCCTTCTCTCATCAAAAGGCAATTAACTGTTCATAAGTTACTGCATTTTATGATCATTCTATATTAATTTATACTGTATTTTATGATCATTCTATATCAATTTATAGTTTTTTTTGGCATATCGTACATTTCATTTCACATTTTATTTTCTTACACGGAAAGCAGAAACACCAAATGACCAGATATTTTTAGGTAGGTACAGCCGACTTAAGCTTGGTCTATACGTCTAATAGTAGGAGGTCTTGATAATTTTTAATCAAATATATTGCTACGAGCTATATTTGTGCTTTTTTCAGAAGCATTGCTTTTAATTTCTAAAGAAGCCTTTATCCAAAATATTGTATATTGTAAATTGTACACCAGAAGCAACTATAGAAGATTTCTTTTTTTAAGTAACAGCAAACGTTAATTTCACTTTTCCTTGTTTTCTACATTTGTTTGTTTTCCCTTCTCAATCCTCTGTATTAGGTTAGTTGTTCATAAATTGGCACTACATGAAGAATGATCAGCTAATAAATAATTTGTTAGAAATTTCTGATTTATTTATACACACACTTGTGCAAATTGTTATATTTGTATTGCTAAGCAACTTTTATATCTATGCTCTCAATTGATGCCTTAGGTGATTTTGTATCACGTTACTTTTTGTTAGGCTAGGTTGCAGCTTGTTTACTGGTTATATTTATTTATTGCAGAAATGCCCTGGTTCTCCAAGACAACATAATGAAAAGGGGCATAGAAAACCACCTTTACCTAATAATGTGATATCAGAAAGTCGGAAAGGTTCTTATCATGCTTCACTGGAGTTTGTTCAATCATTATGTGATACATCTTATGGACTAATTGATATATATCCTAATGAAGATCGAAAAATTGCTCTTCGAGAGGTTAGATTATTTTGCCTTTAATATTTTGTGCCACAACATTTTTGAGATTCTATCTCCTGAGCAATGTTCTTTTATTTGTTCTCAGTCTCTTACTGAGATCAACTCACATGTTGCTGAGGCCCAAAACAATGGAGGTAAATCACTTAATATCATTTCTCCTGAACTTTTATAAAATGAAAGATATCATCATCTCTACATTTCATAGACTATTTTTGAGTCTGTATCAAAGTATGACTCAATTTTTAGCTTTTAGCTTGTATACGAAGTTATTATTCACCTCGGATACTATTGTTCCTCCTATTTACCAAAAATATCCTTAATCTAAAAGCTGGTGTTTAAACAATTCTTACTTCATGGTTTAACTCTCTTATTCAGTGATTGTTATAAGTGCTAGAACGTACTGATTAATATAGAGAGCTACAATGAGCCTATCGGAGCCGAGTTTGCTTGTGTTTAAGGTTGTTTATTAGAAAAAACCAACAAGTTTGGGCTTTGCTCGTTATGGACCAAACTCAAAGTGTAACCATGTTTATTAAAAAATTTATAAGACATCTAAAAATGTCAAAAATACAATCATAAATATATAATATAGAATTGTTATAGATGTGTGTGTGTGTGTGTGTGGGTGTGAGATCGAAAATGAGTGTTAGACATGCTTTTAAACATGTCTTTGTAACTATTTATGAGCTTTATTAATGAATGCTAATGAGCTCTGCTCATAAGTGTTCAAAATTCTCTCTATATATGGATAGTTTGTTTCATGGTGAACAGGTGTAAAAGAACTCTTATATAAACTGAATATTCATACACAAGCTCAATAATTGGCTTGATCACACAATCTTTTACCACTGTGCTCATATACTTGTTAAATGGATTAGTTGGTTACCGCTAATGCACTCTGGTCTATGCTATTTTCTTGATTCAACTCTTAAGGGTCTGAACTTTTTTCTTAGGTGTGTGCTTTCCCATGGGAAAGGGAATGTTCCGGGCGGTTAATATACCTGAAGACGAAGCTGTTCTCCTAAATTCCAGGGAGAAGGCTCCTTACCTAATATGTGTTGAAGTCTTGAAATGTGAAACACCCAGGTAAATGAACCTTTGAAGTTTTAATGATCAAATTTGAAATGGTTTGCATTCATTGTCATGTGTGATAGTTAAAGCTAGATTTCAGTGTCTTTTCACTGATGACTTGATTGTTGTACTGACTCTTTTCAGATATCATTCATTTGTATGGGTTATTGCTAAATGATGCATAGGAGAGTATAGGTCATGTTTTTGCATTCATCACGGTTATGATAAACATTGTTTTCTCTCTCTCTCTCTCTCTCTCTTTGTAGTCGTACAAAGGCAACTTCTGATGCTCAAAAGCTCTCAAGAGGAGGGATTCCCTTAGCCAACGGTGATGCACAATTGCCAAAACCTCCTCCATGGGCATATCCTTTGTGGAGTCAGAGCGATACCTATAATTATAATGGTGATGGGATGTTAAAGTCAACTTCTCAGGCAATTGACCAAGCAATGACTCGATTATGGGAAGCAAAAGTGAAATATGTCCATGTAAGTTTATCCGTGGAGAAAAAGTTGGCAGACCACTTAAAACCTAACAAAGAAATTGGCTCGGGAAGGACGGTTCAACAAGATACAGAAAGGATGGAAGATATAGCTGATAAGTCAGTGTCTGTCACCAATAAAAACCTAGAGTGGATCACTATCAATCTTTCTGCAGTGCCTGGGGTTAACATGGATGATGTAGATGATCAAGTGCCATCAACTTCAAAAGACCATCGTCGAGTTCCAAGCACAATTGCTATTGAGGAAGTAAAGGTGGGCCTGTAAGTGAAACATATTACTATAGGAGTAGTTTTGGCTGTTTATTGCTGATCAGAAATATAGGCCAACTATTTAATGGGCATACCTGTTACTTGTGGCAAACAATTAATTTTCATGATATTTGATATATTTAATATTGTCATGACTTAGTTTTGTTCCATGCCCTTTATTAGCTATGCTATTTCCACATTATTAAGGAATAAATAGTGCATCATTACTCATAACCATCCTTGTGAGCTTGTGGTTCTACTGGGTTATCAGTAGTCACCAAATCAAATATCAAGCTTGAGAACTTAATGATATATTTACATTCCATCCTTGGTAGGCTGCAGCAGCTAAGGGACAGGCTCCCCTTGGACTTCCTGTGAAGGGAGTTGCTCAGGATCCCCAGGATTTGGAGCCAAAGGTAATTACATTTTCGTTGTGATATATCAGTTTTTACATGCTGATCATCTAAATGAAGTCTACCTGTTTTTACAGCAGTTGGTGAATGGTGGCACTCCAAAACCTAGTGATGCATTGTCTGGTGAACTTTGGGAGGTGAAGAAAGAGAGAATCCGAAGGTCATCAGCATTTGGGATGTTACCGGGTTGGGACTTGCGATCGGTGAATATCCCATCTTTCTTCATTTTTTTTTCATCTGATCACCAGCTCTAATGCAGGTTTTACAATGGAGTTTACAGGCAAAATTTGACTTCGGCCATTGTTTTACCTCGGTTATAGTGAATCAAGTTTATTACAATTGTGTTTTTTTTTTAAATGCTCAAAGGGGCATTTTTAACATTCTTATTTGATGGATTACATCTTTACGGCTTAACAATATTGACTGACTCATCCTCTATTCCAGTGGTTTGTTGACAAATACAATCTTTTGTCTATGTTAATATGAAGTGACACTGATAGTTTGGACTCTTTATCTACTCCCCTTGTAACTGTGTTGGATACTATGCTACAAGGGGACACTTAATACCTTATTGAATAATTTAGACCACGATAAACACTTGAATTCATACATTTGTCAGATATTCAGTACCTGAATTATATGTTAAGGTTAATTAGGGTTTAATTCCAAAAGATTAAGTTGTTAACTTAATCTATAGATTCTTGATTTTTAACCTAAGTGTCTCAACATACTATGTTGCCCTTTGAGTGGCAAATATAAAAGGGCAGCACAGTGCATCAAGCTCCTGTCGGGGTCCCGAGGGGAGGGTCTATTGTACGTAGTCTTACTTGCTTTGAGTGGTTGATATACTAAATGAATATTTGATAGTTTGCTTGAAAACCACTAGGTTAATCGAATTGATGATGAACTTTGCAACTTGAAGATCTGATGATGGGTTGAATAGTGTCAATTATTACCTTTTATTTATTTATTTTTGGAAAAGTTGATGCCTTACAGGACATTACATGTGCACTGGCACTCATTCCTAATTCATCACTTCAACAAAACAGATAATTGTGAAGAGCGGAGATGATTGCAGACAGGAGCACCTAGCTGTACAGCTAGTTTCACATTTATATGGTAATTAAAAATGCTTTGTTTTTTTTTCACCATTGGTTATTCTAGCTAATATGTTATTTCTTACATTCTGCACAAAAGTTTCTGGTGGTTTTTTCACCTTTTTTAATTTTCAATTGTTATGTTATTTTCTTTAAGATTGTGCATTTATAAACAGTCATTATTAACCTATGGTTAGGCTTTACTAAGTAAGAGTATCATCAATAAATAAGAAACATATTGTTCTTTGTTTGCTTTATTTGATTTATTACTGATTGCTTAAGGAACTGTGTAATATTTTTTTTCGTGATGTTGAGCTTGTGGTCATGTACTTTCTTTTGATGATACCTGTTTTATTATTATGGATTGATTGCATTATTAGGTAAGAATTTAAACAAATCATTCTGTACCAAATAAGTTTTGTCCAAGGATGGCTTTACTAAGGAGATGATTGCATCAATTTTTTTTTTCATATTGTATTTCCTTTTAATAAGATTTTTGATCCTTAACTAGAATGTCGTTGTTTTTATTTTGTCAGACATATATCAAGAAGCAGGCCTCCCGCTGTGGTTAAGACCTTATGAAGTTCTTGTTACATCTTCTTATACAGCATTAATTGAGACAATCCCAGATACGGTGGTCCTCCTTCTCATTGACTATTTATTGCTCCTTTGTTCCTTGCATATGCATTAATTTTTATTTATAATATTTAATCCCCCTTTTACAGGCCTCAATTCATTCAATAAAAAGTAGATTCCCAAATATCTCAAGTTTGCGTGAATTTTTCATAGCCAAATATGAAGAAAATTCGCCAAATTTCAAGCTTGCCCAGGTAATTAGTTTGTCTCGGTTATTTGCTTGGTTCATTATCAAGATTGGAATAATATAACATTCTTTAAATCATTATATCAATAATCACGTAACCCAAAGCATGTTATAGACCACTTTTTTTCTCAAGCCTCATGACAAATTTGTATTATGCGAGTATTCATTTTGAACTTTTTTTATTATCTATTGGAGAAGTCTTAGGGCTACAATGCTACAACTTCAGTTTTGATTTCCAAATAATGGAATCCCATCTTTAATTTGTGTTTTGAAATTCCTAACTCAAATGTTAGGTTTCTTTACATTTCCCGGCAGAGTTATCTTGTAATCTACTTGCATATAAAAAATGGCATATGATTTTGGAAAGGAGGAAATAAAAATGATAAAATGTTTAATATTGAGAGCAACAATCCAAACCAGTCACATTGTGATACGTGGATAACTGCTGTGGAGGAAATTTTTGGTCTTTTCTAGAGGTGTTCACCTTTTACCCATTCCAAGTTTTGAGCATTTAGCAAGCCTACCTTATGGCAGAGGATGACTGACGTGGTTTTGATTCAACCTAAGCTACGATTACAAGTAGTTAGAGAGGAACCTCCACCTAAGCTAAAACACTTCAAACAGGATGGAAGATCGACACTAGAGAACTTCAAATGCATGTAAAGTGTATCATAGCCATTAGGACAAAGACTAGTCCCTTTGGATCTCCTTTGTTTGAAGTGTCCTTTTTAAGAGCTATTGTGACCATGGATTGAAATTTCAAATTATGTTGTGTAGCATTGATGAAAACTTTTGTTCCACTGAATGGTCAGCATAGAGCAGGGTGACATAAAGTCACTTTATTGTTGATGTCGGAACAATGCTATCAATATAAGTAGAGTCGGGTGATATCCTGCTTTATCTTGGTTGGCACAGATATAAACCAAACAAATCTGATGAATTTAACACGTGAAGCAAGGAATGATTTTGCAGTTTCAGGAAGGGGGAAGAAGAGGGAAGAAAGACTATAAATTAACTTATATTAAAGAGAAGTAGACATGCTTGATCTGTTGGAGAAGAATCAAAACTGTTTAAATTTTCAGAGACATTGTTTGATGGATTGGTGGCGGATTTGAGAAACATTGGCAATGATGGTGGACTCAGGTAAGTTGCTAGAGTGGATTGGTGAGCGGGCTTCTTAATCTGGTTACATCGAGTTGCGAGAGAGGCAGCAACAGAGGACATTTGCAATTCATGGAGACATTAATAATTCCTTTTCTGCTTTTCAATATTAATAATCTATTAATTGTATAATTAATACAGTACCATCTTATTAATACTTTACATATTGTCTTAAGCAGTGAGGCCTATCCTATTAAATATCTTATTTAATTTTTAAAATTTTAAAAAAATTTCTGTTGTTAACTAACAAATTATATTATTTCTAGCTCTTCAAAATATATTCCAACATTTATATGCATATTTATTAACATTATTAAATAAATAATTAAAATTAATTTTATACAATAATATTTCACCTAAGCATTTGAGAGGAAGTAGGTGTTGACTTTTAGTGCTCTTTGCATAGAAGATTGATCTCATCTCAGAAATTCTTGAGGAGAAAGACACATCATCATGAGGTCTTCTTCATTTGTGAGCTCAAATGTTGGACTCGGGACAAAGTCATGAGGTGATACTATGGGATTCTGATGAAGTTGGAAGTTCATAACAGGTAAGTTAATAAGTATATTTAATGGTCCCATGTATTATTTATATATTTAATTATTGTTAATGAATTTGAGGATTAAGTAATTTCTAAATAATATTAATTAATTTTAATTTGATTAAATATAAATAATATTTAATTTTAAAAATTTAAATTATTTAATTTAGATCAGTTAAGTTTTATTTACATTTATCTATTTAAATACTTTTATTAATAAAATTAGTTCATTTTAAATAAATTTATTAATTAAACCAAATAATAGGTTTTTAATTAATGAATTAAATGAATGGATTTCCTTAGCTTGGTTAATGTCAGTCAAATTTTAAATTAATTAATGTGAATTAAAATAATTAAAAATTAAATTAAATAAGTGCTATTTTTTTGTTTATTTAGTAAATATTGTTATTTGTTTTTTTATAGGTTTTTATTACTATATTTATTAATTTATTAATACCAATTTCTATCTCACTGATTTAATACAATCAACACTTCGTTTTTCTGAATTTCTGATCTGGATACCAATACCGATGCCTGCCACTCATGGTCCCAAGCCAATAATCTCAGCTAGTTGTGTAGAGGAAATATTGGTGGTTCACTTCAGTTGTGTCTGAGAGGAAAGTAAGGGGAGAAAAATGTACCAAATGCCTTCACCTAGTGTAGACCTAAACATTAGGAATAATGAGGTATGAAAAAGTGACTTTCGGTTGCATTGGAAAGAGAGTAGATGGAGAAGATAGTAATCAAGTATAGAGTGGAAATGAAGATCTTGTATTTGGTTTTCACCATTCTTGTAAAACAACATATGGAAGGGGGGATCACTTCCAATGGTAAATTTGTCCTGTAATGTGTTTGCGCATGAGAAGATGACGCATGTCTTTTGATAAGAGAGATGATTCAAGAAGGATGAAAGACTTAGTTTGTGGCAACAATCTTGGTGGGCCATCAAGAACCTTAACGAAGTAATGCCATGTGTGCACCACAGCTAACATGCTAACAGCCACACTAATGTGCCTCTTGGACTATAAAGAAAAGGACTTTTCACTTTTTTTTAATAGAGGATCTTGCCTTCTAACTTGTCTTGTTCTCAATTCTGATCATTTTGTAAGTTCACCTCCAGTAGAGGATGGTTGGCATGGGTCTAATTTTGATCTTAGGAACACCTTCGCTGAACTACCAGCATTTTGACCAAGATGAAAGGGATCAACATCTGAAAAGCAATTCGGATGAACTCAATCTTCTTGTCTAATCACTCTGGAAAGGGATCCTAGAGCTTCGAGGACAAAGATCTGGCTATATGATTATGTACAATCCTTTTTGTTCTATTTGTGGGGCATATATATCACTGTTATTTCTGCCCATAGTTTAATGTATAATTCATTACTGGATCTTCTTTTTAGAAAATAATACTTAATATGTTACTCCTGTTTAATTCTTTGACAGAGAAATTTTGTTGAGAGCATGGCAGGATATTCCATCTTATGCTTCTTGCTCCAGGTACTTTTATAGTTCAACTTTGTAAACTTCAACTGTTTGAAGTTTGAAGTTATTTGGATAAACTATTATGACTATGATTGTTTAGGTGAAAGATAGACACAATGGTAATATCTTACTGGATGAAGAAGGGCATATTATTCACATTGATTTTGGTTTCATGCTGTCCAACTCTCCTGGTGGTGTCAATTTTGAGAGCGCACCATTTAAATTAACTCGCGAACTTCTTGAGGTTATATTAAAGGATTTAGTTATGTCCTTATAACATTTTTTTATGTGGTTAATTATACTTGGGTCGATGGGCTTGCCAAATTTTTGTATAATAATCTGATGCTAGGTGATGGACTCAGATGCCGAAGGAACTCCTAGCGAGTTCTTTGATTATTTTAAGGTTGCAATCCTTTTTCCTTTTCTGGTAGCCTTTACAACTGTAGTTGTTTTTAATTCATTACATGCCCTTCGCAGGTGCTATGCATCCAAGGATTTCTCACTTGCCGTAAGCATGCAGAGCGTATAATTCTTCTTGTGGAGATGATGCAGGTAATATGACCTAGTTCTGATTTATATCACAGCTTGATTTGTTATTTTGTTCACATAAATATCAATTTGCTTTAAAGTGATTCTTCTTTTTGTTGCTCCTTATTTTCTGCATTTTTTCTGAAACTTCTGTTCTCCTAATCTCTACTCCATGCAAAAAAATAAAAAATAAAAAATAAAAAATCTGTTTTTTTTAATTCTCAAGGAAGCATGAGTGGTTCTATTGGATAAGTCTTTTGTAAAATAAGTTTAAACATCCTAAAGGAAGGCGTGATTAATTCTAAAAGTTCCTAATGTTTAAATTGGCATTTTATCATGTTGGAATTATTGATATATGGATCATTCTTAATTTTCCTGTCAAAGAATTCCTTGATTATTCTTGACAGCGATTTATCTATTCCTTCTCCAACTGCTATTAACATGAATTTGTGGTATGCAGCTTGACAACCTTATAATGCCTAGTGCCGAGTTTCTTGTTCAGTTGTTTTCCTCAAACTGTCTCAAATAACTGTCATTTGTTACTGTGTCATAAATAAAAAAAAGTTCAAGAAGCTTTTCAATTTATGGTTTTTTTGGTTCTTAGTCAACTACATATATGGATTAAATTCTTAAAAATAGGTTAATTTCTAGATGTAGCATGAATCTTGACTGTTTAACGATTCAAGCATAAAGTTCCATAAAAAATTATGCATTTTCAATTTTTACTAAATTTAACACATTTACTAGTCGTTGTGTTATGGTTGTTAGATTGTACTTCTGAGCTCAGGCGAGATTGAGATATCAGTATCAGATTGATTTTATGATCCAATCCATATTGAATTGAAGGTGCACTAGCCAAGGAAGGATCCTTCAGACATTGGATCAGTCGGTCCTAATCCCATTTCTCTTTGTTGCTTATGTTGCGGATAGGAATGTAAGTAGATGATTGCATTCATTAGGGGGAATCATGGACCTCACATGCCACGTATATAAAAAAAGGAATTAGGCGCGTTATACCTACTAAGGATGGATTTATAATACTACATCCATAACAGCAAAAATAACCATTCTTGAGTGAATAAGTAGGTTAGTTTTTTTGTTTGTTCTGGATCAGAGCTGATCATGCACTTCATTTGATGTCGAACCTCTTTGCGTAATGACTATTTTTGTAATAAGTGAGGGAGGCCGTGTTTGTCTAGCAGCTAGAGAGTAAGCGAGGAGAAGAGGGAAACTGTTTTTGCATCTTTTTCATCTCTTTTGGCTAGGCTCTTGTATGTTTTCTTGTGCTGTCTTGTTGTCCGTACCCTTGCACATCCCAGCCCTATGGTTTGTTTGCACGAGATGCTCTATTACCTCCTTTCTCTGCACTCACCTGCCCCCTCTGTGCCTTCTTCGGAGTCTCCAACTCCCATGAGTGTAAACCGGCAAACACAAACTCTTACAACTGATTCTTGTGTTATAGTCATTAGTCTGCAGAGATCAAACTGTTGGTGTGATATTGCTTTTTGGCTGCATCAAAGTCTAATAACATAATAACTCGGGTGGGTATCAACCTGTAAGGTTTGTACTATTTTTAAATGAACATCATTCTACATTTGCAAAAAGGCAAAAAATTTTGAAAAAAAAGGGTCCGAGCCTCAATACTGAATAAAGATTTTGGTTATTTCTGTCTATATTGGAACCTTCTAAAGGACCAGGTAGAAGGATATTGGTAATCATCTACTTGGTCTAATAAATCTATCCAAGATAACAGTTTGAAGCAGACAAGACAATCCTTCATGGTGCAAATTGAATTAAACTTACATCGTCATGTTGTAGGAAATGGATTAACTATTGTAAATTCCTAACATTGACATTAAGATCCAAATCACCCTGAATTGCTCATATTAGTAATAGTGTACTTCTCAGATTAAGTGTTGATAATGACTTTTGATAGATGGTTCTTAAATTTGCACTGCATCACCAGTCCACTACAATCCCTAAACCTTGGTTCTTTGTACTGTAGGACTCTGGATTCCCTTGCTTTAGGGGAGGAACTCGAACAATTCAAAATTTGAGGAAGAGGTTTCATCTGAGCCTTACAGAAGAGGTCTAATTTCATAGACTTTACCCCCTTGATGTTCCTTTTTAGCAACTTATTGGTGAATTTTAACTGTGATATGTTTGAACAGCAATGTGTCTCCTTGGTGCTTTCCTTGATTAGTAGCAGCTTAGATGCTTGGAGAACACGGCAATATGATTATTACCAGCGAGTACTAAATGGAATCTTATGAGGTGCTATCATTTATCAATTATCCCAGTTGATACCCTATCCTACTTTATCAACTCCAGCAGTGGAAGTTTGGAAACATGCTGAAGAGAAAGAGATTCTGTATGGTTGGCATGTTTGATTTTTTGCCTGGTGGACCAATTACTATTACTCATCCAACAGTGTCAAATTGATCAGAGATTTTGATCAACTCGGAAGTGTCTTCACTGATGTTGTCGTGGGAAAATTGTGTTCAGTATCCAATTTTAGCTGGAAATCTAGGACGGCCGATGCCATTTGTTATTCTGTTTGGTTTTAGTCGCAATGATTCGTATCTCCACTTTGTTGTAGATACTGAAAGACAGTGAAGATTGAAATTTTAGATCCTAGTAAATGTACAGGAGACCTTAACAGGGTCATGAGATAGCAAGTTTATTGCAGTTATTGGATGTGAAGAGAGCAAGATGATAGCTTGAGGTTTGATCAATACAAGATGGATTTTCTTCACTGGATCTACATGGAGCTGTCAATTTGTACCAGTGCTTTCACTGCATTATTGTCATGATTTGTGTGTTTGTAGTTACGTTCGATCAGTCTGCAGTTGGTTGCTTCACATTTTGATGCACACACCACGCTTTCTGTACCTGGCACAAGATGCCATTTTTTAGTTTGTATACTATTTCAATTTTTCTGATTATTTCTGTAAAGTGTCGAGCTTTTTTCCTCTTCTCAAATCATGATCAATCATCACATTTTTTTTTTATTGCAGTGCATCATTTCCTGTTAGTCACGTACACAAATACCCAACCACACCATCTAATTTAATACATGATGCATGGCTCATCTGTGTTGATTTCTTTCTTAAGCACCAGCTTTCAGTCATAATGGAACATTTGTGCATTTAGTTGGTTTATTATTCAAGAGCGATCAGATCAATATGGTCTATATACAAGAAAAAAACATGTTCTATTTGGCCATTGTTGTCAGTTATTACTACCGCATTGTCATTCCATGTAAACACTGGCCTTATAATGGACCTTTCTCTTGTCTTCTTTTTAAGCAACAAGACGGAATAACTGATGCTATGTGAGTTACCTTTTTCATATTATTTTTTGTGCTACTGTTCTAAATTTAGTGGTCATGGTTGAAGCTTGGAGCATGATTCTAGTCACCCATGAACTGAAGAAAATCCATGCTTTAAACCTAAAAGAATGTTCCCACATGGACGAGCAAAGGTGGAGCAATTGTTTCTTTTCTCTTCCAACTTCTTCCAGATTTATTTGTATTCCTGAAAATTAAGAAAGTTTGTTATTATGGTAGAATTCTGTTGAAATTTCTTTGTTTGGGGAAAGAACAACATTAATTTTAGATGTTGGAGCTTTTCAAATGTTCACTTGTTTTATAGATGCATCATGGAGATATTGAAAAGAGCTGCCTTATTTAGGAGAGAGCGCTCTTTTGTCGGGTGATGCAAGCTGCTAAGTGCTGTGTTTTATTAGAAGCTAGTGCCAAACTTGGATAAAGTCTGTTTCTTTGTCCCATTTGTTGTAAGATGTGAGGTACTAGATAGACATATCCCATATTTTAGATGTTTGGGCTTTGATTGATAAATCTTGGAGATAGAAAGTCTTCTCCATCAGTTTTCTTACAACAGTCTGTACTGCTTGAGTTCAGCTCGATACGATTTAGAGTAGGTGACCTGGGTATAACCATACATTTTAGCCAAATCATTAACAGTCCGATGATTGAACGTAACCACTCTCCTATCGGCTCGATCTCCACTAGGTAGGTTTTCCAACTGAGGTCCGGGCTAAGTTTGAGCAATCAGCAAACTTTTGTATTTGTTATAGCAAGATGATTTTGCATTTAAAGGCATGATGGTGCAAACTCGACTAGCTGAGATGTAGAGTTCAGATAGAATTGCATAATCCTCCCGTTTGCACGATACCATCAACAGAAATAGATTTCAATTTCTCAAGTAGAGCACTCAACATAATTGACAAAATCAATAAATCTGTCATCCATTTTTGAATGCCACAAACTCTATATTTTTGTTGGAAATTCAATTCAATTTTTCCTTTTTGTTCTATTTTACCAAATTCTCTTGTACAATTAAATCTATTTCTTCTATTCTTTTGCTTTCTTTTTACCATTAGAGCTGCAATTAGTTAACAAGGAAAAAAGAGTAAAATAAATAAAGGAAAGCGTGGGTGGACCAATACTGCACACTTTAAGACTTGCAGTTGACTTGTTCAGTGGATACACAATAATTGAAGAAGTTGCAGCAACAGTTAGTTCCATGATAAGAGCAAAAGTTGATGCTACCACCCTCCACTTAGTGAAACAAAACAAACTAGTTTGGCTCGAAGAGATCCTTGCGCTATTATGTACGGTTGGGATTCAATCTCATCCGATCACGCGGGACCCTTTCGACATGGTTCTTAGTTTTCCTTAAACCACGTGTGAATCACAAGTCTCCTTTTAGAGTCAAGAATTGATCATCTTCACTTTTTTCACATCACTCTTTTCTAGTACGTCTCATAGTGATCGACTGCCCGACTTATCCATTAGTGGCTTTATCCTTTTGTTTGTGTATTTGTATCACGATAAACACAATTATGTAGTAAATCAATGGCACGAGTTTTGTTCCTTTTGTTTAGATTTGAAGACAATAAAATAAGTCCGTCCTAACTGCGATTATATAAAATTATACATACAATATATCTGTAAATCACAATATAAATCACCCTTACAATTATGAATGACCGAGATTAAATGTGACTTAATTCTATTACTAAAGATATATAGTGGTCTCAACAAGCCCTAATTGTATATTTTAAGCTGTAATATCTTTTTGTGTTGTTTCTTAATCACAAATCTGCTTCCCGATCAACCTATTTTGCCACTGATCCTGACTGCAAGTGGAGAGATGAACATCGGGAAAATTGATGTCCACGTGGATTCGGAGACAGTCAACGAGAGGAAAATCTACTCATTGTCCAAGACAAAACTTGAAAAAAGCGTTAGCGGCCAAACAAGGAGAGACGTCCCTTTGTTTGATCATCCGACACTCAAGTTAGCCCAAATACAGAAGAAGATGAAGTTGCTGAAGGAAAAACTGAAATTGATGCTTTTCTCCCGTCCCTTTGATGTATGTGAAAAACTATA
>JBBPFQ010141684.1:9427-30134 GCA_037974815.1 Kaempferia elegans | reverse complement strand
TAAGAGGTGCTTGGTAAGCGAATTTCGGAGGCTGAAATGATAATGAAATTTATTTCATTCTCATTCTTGATGTTTGGTAGACGAGAATCAGAATCAATGTATGAGTATTATAACCTCAATTTCATAACTCACACCCCTTAGATTATCGCTAAACTTATTACCATTCCTATTACGAAATATATATCAAGCCTTAGTAAAATTATATATTTTTTTAAAAAAAATTGATTTGGTCAAAAATACACTTTTATATTTAAAAAACATTAATGACTTGGTCAAATTGACTTTAAAAGTATTAAAATCATCTTTTAAAAGGTCAATCACTTATGTTAAATTATAACAATTGTAGCCACCATTAATTAGCTGGTGCAACATTGTCTTCGACTAATGGTTGTTATGTAGACAAAGTATAATTTTAAGAAAAGAATAAACATTACGCAAAATCTCAGCTTATTATGGAAAAAATATATCAACTTGAATAATTTTACATTATTTAAAGAATTAATTAATGATAACATGAAGATTAAAATGAAAAAAAGGTATGCTTTCTCTATAGAAAGTAGTATTTTCCGATGTCCAGGATATGCATATGCAAACTTATATACATAAAACTCATATTCTCACTTGAACATCTAAGTAGTTGCACCTAGCCCTGTTAGACAGGTCAAATCGTGGCGGGATGAGTCGGCTCGAGGGAGCCGACCTGTCATATTGGGGAAGGGGCGGGCCGACCTGTCATCTTGGCAGATTTGAAAATTCCGAACTCAACCCAATATAATATAGGTTATGGGTTAGACGAGCCAACCCCACGGACCATCAAAAATTTTTAAAAAAGTAAAAAAAAAATATTTTCAACTGTTTACTTTGAAAAATTTTCATCAATCAAATATATTTTAGAAAATAGATTTTAAATGTAAATAGACACAAATAACTACTTATTTTAGGTGAAAAATAATATTTTTATTTCAAAATCATAATAAAAAAAGATAATAAATTAATATAAATTTGGCTTACTTGTGTTTCTCAACCCGTGGGCTAACTCAAACTCGTCGCGGACCAACTTGCGCGGATCACGCACCTAGGCGGGTAGATCCACGGCGGACTTAAATTGATAAAATTCCAATACAATGTACTTAAATTATTTGACGAGACGAGCTAATTCGACGGGTTCAATCTAAATTGACGGCTCTAAATTATTTTAATTAGCGAATAAAATTCATGTTGTTGATTATTTTAATGTGAGTTTTTTAACATTTTTTTTTCAATTATGTTCTTGAAAAAAGAAATACTTTTTTTTTCACGAGAATAATAAATAAGGGGGCGATGGTTTAAACATTGGAAAATATAGCGGTCAGTTGCTAAAATGGTAATTTTAAGCAGTGAATTGAAATTCAGTAAAGTATGGTGTGCAAACTGAATAATTGTTTTTTTTTATCCTCTAAATAAACGTTGCAAATAATATCTTAATTTTGTCGCTGCTTCTGGTTTCCCAATCGCATCCCCCTTTCTGCAGATCCGCCGCTCCCTTCCTCCATGGCCGCCGTCCGCCGCCTCTCCGCCGCGCCGATCCGGCGCTGCCACCCCCTCTTCCTCCTCCGCCCCTTCTCATCCGCAGGCAGCGAGCAGTCGATCACCGTCGAGACCAGCGTCCCCTTCACGGGCCACAAGATCGATCCGCCCTCCCGCTCCGTCGAGACCACCCCCTCCGAGCTCCTCTCCTTCTTTCGGGAGATGTCCCTGATGCGCCGCATGGAGATCGCGGCCGATTCTCTATACAAGTCCAAGCTCATCCGCGGGTTCTGCCACCTCTACGACGGCCAGGAGGCCGTCGCCATCGGCCTCGAGACCTCCATCACCAAGAAGGACGCCATCATCACCGCTTACCGTGATCACTGTATCTACCTCGCCCGCGGCGGGACCCTCGTCGAGGCCTTTTCGGAGCTCATGGGCCGCCGCGCCGGGTGCTCCAAGGGAAAAGGCGGATCGATGCACTTCTATAAGAAGGATTCCGGGTTCTTCGGCGGACATGGGATCGTGGGTGCCCAGGTGCCGCTCGGATGCGGCCTCGCCTTCGCCCAGAAATACTTGAAGGAGGGAACTGTGACCTTTGCGTTGTATGGTGATGGGGCTGCCAACCAAGGGCAGCTCTTTGAAGCCCTTAACATATCGGCGCTTTGGGATTTGCCGGCCATCTTGGTCTGCGAGAACAATCATTGTGAGTAGAAAATGATATGTGAATAAAAGTAAAAAATGTTATGCGTCTTGTTGGGTTTTGGCTGATCTGCTCCTTGTGTTTCTTTGTAGATGGCATGGGGACGGCTGAATGGCGTGCTGCAAAGAGTCCTGCGTACTATAAACGAGGCGATTATGTCCCTGGTCTGAAGGTATAATCGTTGAATCCCTTGTTTCCTTTCATTTCTCTATTCACCGTAGCAATTAAATCTGTTGTACAATTTCACAAATTCATTTCTTCATCACGCACTAAGCACTAAGAACACGCTGCATCATGGATTAATGCTATCTTTTACTCCCTCTTTTTTTTTTTTGTACTGCCTTGTGAATCGATGGTTCTTAAACAACAAGATTCCTGAATGATAATGAAATATGACATTGAATCTATGCAAGTTACTAAAGCGGAATCAGATCAAAGATAATAATGCTGATTGCCTATTGGAATCTATTTCAATGTTAAAATCCAACAAGCCTTCATGATTCTACTACAACGATATGTTATTTGTAAAGTAGTTTTATTCATTGCTTATTTGATTATACTTGAAATGGTTTAGTTGATTAGTTTTCCAGCTCCATATTCTACATAGTTATCTATCTTTTAGCAGTAGATTGGCTACCCTACTATTGATTTTTTATATACTCGTATAATTTGAGTCTTTGCATTGAAATTTATGGAATTTACAAATGAACTGTTTGATATGTAAGTTGGCTCCAGGAAGTGTTTGTTTACAAGTATGCATCCGTACTTTCTTCCCTATCCAATAATGTGTATACTATCAAAATTTAGGTGTCTAACTCTGATATATTTGTTCAGAAGTCGATTAATTTTTGCTTCTTAAAGAGTCCTTTTAATAGTTTGTGAACCTGTTCAGTTTCCTTTTTTTATTAATGAAAATAGAGTATTGAGGAGGAGAGTTTGTGAATTTGGAAAGAAGAATTCTAGAACTGATTGTATGTGATAATAAGAATGCATGGTGCTATGCAACAAGAGTCGAAGCTGTAGATGTTATATAGAGTCTTGAAATTTGAAAGTTGGGGCACAATTGGCAAATGCTGAAAGTCACTCTAGGTGGTCCAAAACTCCTCCAATTGTTTTAGTTATATGCAAGTTCTGGCAGGATCAAATTGAAAAGGTTTATAGGTATTAACCATTTAAAATTAAATTCCAATAATGATTCAGAAAACATGGAAAGAGCAACCGATTACTGAACCAAGCAAACAATTATATGATTTCATGAAAATTGTCTTTGCATTCCCACCTTGGTGTAGTTTTGTAAAAGGAAGTGGCTTATGGCACATGATTAAACAGATTGGCTTTTTTATCTTATCCTTAGTGCACTAGTCCCTAATGATAGACTAGGATTATCTTCTATTTTACACAGTGAACACTGAAGGACCTTTTGGTGAGTTTGGTCAGATTCTGAATTCTGCAAACTTTCTATTGCTAGAAAACGGGTCACTTTATATGTAGCAGCAAACTGACAAATGAAACATTGAATCTCATGTTTATCATTCGTGTGAAAGTCTGAAGTTAAAGAATATATTATGAAAACCCAATGTTTTGGTATTAGATTTTCTTGTGCTAATACAATGCTCGTCTGAACAGGTTGATGGAATGGATGTTCTGGCTGTCAAGCAAGCTGCCAAATTTGCAAAGGAGTATGCTCTGAAAAATGGACCTATGGTGAGTATCATCCTTTGAGATCAATCTTTAATTCCGAATTTCAGCTGGAAAGATTTGTCATACTTTCAGAGAATCTTGTAAATGAGATATACAACAAATAACTGATGTAAAATAACATTACAATTTACATCAATGGCATAGAGGTACAATTTTTTCTTCAGATGCATTTAACTACAATCTGTTTATCAAATTCTTCTTCTTTTGTGCTTTGTAGGATGAAACTTGAAACTGTCAACTAGTCTCTCTTTGACTGCATTATAAAGCTGGCACTTTATTTCCCATAATGTATTTGTTTAATTTGTTACATATTTCCTGTTTCATACTTCCATTCCTCTTGTCCACACATCTATCAAATACTGTCTACTTGGAAATTAAAGTTTGTTCTAGACATTTGGTTTTTCAAGTCCAATGAAAATAATATCTGTTCTTGAAGTTGATAGAGGAAATATGACATTTTGGTGCACAAAGCGAATGGGCACTTCACCCCTTGTTATCTTACCTACAGTTTTGTTAAATCCTATCTTGTTAATCAAATTTGAGTGTGTTTCACTCCAGCATCTCCTGTCTCCTTCAGGATCCTTTGAACCTTACCTATTAAGGTCCAAGGATGATATGTAGACTCAACATCTACTATTGATTTGAATGGGTTATGTCCTCTATTTATGCAAGTTACTGCACACCGATGTGATTTTGGACATTGCCATCCTTTCTGGTTGTTTTGCAGTAAGGATTTCTATGACAAAAGAATGCTTATCTAAATCTCATTTCATGATAGTTCCACATTATTTTTTTTTGTGTTCTTTGAATTGACTTATACAATTTGCCAATTCTGTTAAACAAACAGCAGGTATCCATTTTATTTTCATCCTGAAAAAATGAATTCGTTAACTGTAATTATACATTCACTGTCAGAATTCATATGCTTGTTTTAACATTTTTTTCTCCTTTCTTCCTTCTTTCATCCTACAGATTCTTGAGATGGACACATACAGATACCATGGGCATTCAATGTCTGATCCAGGAAGCACTTATCGCACACGTGATGAGATTTCTGGTGTCCGACAGGTTCATTAGATCTGAGCCATCTATTGAAACTGCTTACTCATTGTATTATCTATTTTTCACCTCACCAAATTTGTTGATTGCACTGGTAGGAGCGTGATCCCATCGAAAGAGTTAGGAAGCTGATATTCTCCCACGATCTAGCCACAGCCTCCGAGCTCAAGGTATGCTCATATTTCCTCTCGATGAATCTCTGTAGTTCTTTTCTCAAAACAAAATTACGAATGTTTAAACAGGACATTGAGAAAGAAGTCAGGAAGGAAGTAGATGATGCCATTGCTGAAGCAAAGGTACGCCCGTTGCACTGGGAATTGGTTATAATATTCAGCTAAAAGTAAAATAGCATTTGCCCTCTTGATCATGACTTTCTCTTCCTTCAATTTTCAGGAGAGTCCTATGCCTGATCCTTCCGAGCTATTTACCAATGTGTTCGTGAAAGGTTTCGGTGTGGAGGTAAGCCGAAACACTTGCGTGGTGATCTAATGTGAATTAAATATAATGGTATCAGGTATCCTTCGGCTTGCAACGGGCTTCACATGAGTTGTGCCGAATATGACCCATATTATCTCAAACCGTAGGCTAGTATGAACTCGGGCATGAGCTATGGCTGTGCGCTTCAGCTCGCCATGGCTTTAAACAGACTGTGTTGGGTATGACCCATATTGTTCTAAACCTTAGGCTTAGTACTAGCCCTAGCATGGTCAATACTTGTCTCTAGCCCACAATGCCATCTCATTTATTCATAATTTCTTCTAAACAAGCAATTGCTCAAATATTTTTTTTTTAATATTTTATTCTAACATGATTTGTATTTGTTAAACTCAAGGAAAAAATATTGGTTATGGATCGTTCTAGGATCCCAAGCTGTGCCTGGTTCGTCTCTGTGGTTGTGGACAACCTGATCTGTGCTTGGCCTGGGATGGCATGTGTTTTGATAATCTATTTGGACTAACAAGCTAGAGTCAAGATCCAACCCATTTGACATCATTTTTTTTTTCTCTAATACCTATTCGCTAGAAATAACTATGGTATTAATGTGCATTACACCTACTCGAGTTCAGGTCGGGTCCGACCGTATTTGAGTTTGCTTAAAAATGTCTACCCGTTTATATCAAAAGTAGGTATTTAAGTTTAAGTAATAGCAATTTAATCAATGTATAGATTCTAACCATCCTCACTATTTGCTTTGTTCTTGTTTTCACTGCTCCTTAACCTAAATTCTTATGGCTAATTTACCTTCTGACATTCTTATTGTCTTTTTGTTTTGCCAGTCATTTGGTGCAGATAGGAAGGAAGTGAAAGCTGTTCTTCCATGAAGAAGGCAAACCATCAAGTGAATCATATTTTTTCCACTCTCATGAAACCTTTAACAAATAAGTATGGAAATGGAACTTTTCTGGCTATTTTTTTGGCGTTTTGATTCAGTATGATACAGGTATAGATTGGCTTAACTTATTAAGTCAGGTTCTTCCAAGACTTCTCCTGAACATTTAAGGGGCTTCTGTACTTTCTAAGCTGCAAATTTTATTTGCAGTTACTCTTGGGTTGTTTTGCTGGAATATAATCTCCAAGTATTCTTTTTTAGGAAAAAAAATTTATAAGGAAAAAGAGATTGTTTTATATTATTTGAATATTGAGTAATATCTTTTGGTGCTTCTGTGGCACGATCGACCTATCCAATTTCATTGAGCCTTCTTTGGGCTCGCTCAATACATCGAGCATCTCTAGCTCAATTTAGTACGTGTAAAATTTGGATTAAATTAACATATTTGACCGGGTCGAAATTTGTTATTTCACTCCAGAAAAATATTTTACAGTTTATTATAGTTAGAAATTAAATCATGAATACTTAAGAGATTGCATGAACATCATATTAGTGGGATAAAAAGTGATTTGTTTGCTCTTACCTTCTCTATCAATTTGTTCCTAATTCAATACAAATGAGGTAAATTATGAATTAGTTATTAATGTAAATGCTCAAGATATAGGGCATATATATGAGCAGATACGTTGAGTTTTAATCTCAGGATTTCATATAACAATCCCTCTTACATTAACAATCGCATCGTCATAGACGGAGAGGCTTGAGACTTTTGATCTTTCGCTATATTATTAGTTAATAATTTCTAATTAAATCAAATCAAATTTAATTTGAAGCTCCGAGTAATGGTCCAATCCAGGGTGTCTTCTCTGCTCTCAAATATTTAACGATGGATTTCTAATTTCAGCTTTTTACCGAAAGGGGTACTTAGAATTTCATATTTATTAAAAGACGTATCATACTTTCAAATTTACAAAAGGCACAGTAAAAAATTATGAAATACTTTTTTTACTCCTGTCACTAAAGTACCAGCAATTTTGGATATGATATCTTACCATATCAGGCCCAACGTGGACCTGATATTTTACCATATCAGGTCCAACGTTGGACCTGATATTTTGTTATATCAGGCCCAACGTGGACCTGATAAAAATATCAGGCCCACGTTGGGCCTGATATGATAAGATATCAGACCCACAGTGGGTCGATATGAAAATATCAGGTCCAACGTTGTTGATACTTTAGTAGCAGGGGTAAAAATGGTATTTCATAATTTTTCCTATACCTTTTGATAAATTTAAAAAGTATAGTACGCCTTTTATAAATATGAATTATTAAGTACGTTTTTGGTAAAAAACTGTTTTAATTTTGAACGATTACGTTTTCCCATTTATTCTGATTTTCTAATTTGGTTTTTTATTTAGATTTGTTTTTTAAAATAATAATAATAAACGAAACGGGATGAGCGCTTATATATACTCGATCGAACCAAGTGTATTGGATCCGGTCGAAGTCAAACCCAAGCCCAGTGCCGGCCATTTGTGGAATGACCACCGCCCCGTCTCACGGCTTCATCGCGTGCGTCTCATTCTGTTCGATCTCTTTTTGACTTCGAGTGGTAGGGCTTCCGCCGCCTCACTCTCTCTCTATATATACCCACCCACAACGCGATCATCGCGTCGTCCCCAAATCCCGACTCCAATCTCATCCGCTGCCTAAAGCCCTAGCTTCTCATTTCGCCGGGATGGGAAAATCCGGCGACCAGAAGAAGAAGAAGAAGGGATCCCGGGCTACCCCTGCATCCGCGGCGCCCCCTGCCTCAGGCGCCCCTGCCGCCGCCTCGACGCCGCCGTCGCAGCCCCCTCCTCCGACGCAGATCAACGGCGCCGTGGAGGCGGACGTGTCCCTCCTATTGAAGCGCGCCCACGAGCTTAAGGAAGAGGGCAACGGGCTGTTCCAGGCGAAGGACTACGGCGGCGCTTTGGGAGAGTACGAGATCGCGCTCAAGCTCACCCCGCGCGGCCACCCGGACCGCGCCGTCTTCCACAGCAACCGCGCCGCCTGCCTCATGCAGATGCGTCCCGTCGACCACGAGGCCGTCGCGGCGGAGTGCTCGCTCGCGCTGCAGGCTCAGCCGGGCTTCCCGCGTGCTCTGCTCCGCCGCGCCCGGGCCCTCGAGGCCCTCTGTAGGTACGATCTCGCCCTCGAGGACGTCCACGCGCTGCTCGCGTTGGACTCCTCCCATCCGGACGCTCTCGACCTCGCTCGCCGCCTCCGCGCTGCTGTCGCTCCGGCTGCTCCATCTGATCCCGGAAGTCGACCCTCTCCTGCGGCCCTAGGTGCCTCCGCCGTTCAGGTTGGCATTCCCATCTCCGGTCTCGGCCCTTGCCTTCCTGCCCGCCCCAAAAAGGCACCCACGCCCCCGCAGCCTTCACTTAGTGCAAATAAGCCAACCGTTCCTTCTCAAAACGATCATTGCACTAGCTCACCGTCTCTTTCTAACGGCCCCCAAATCAAACCCTTTCGGCTGGTTCCTTTTAAGCCTTCTAATGGTGAGGCCTCTTCCCAATCATCACAAGTCGTGTCACCTAGAGGCAGTTCACGGCAAAGTGTCAAAAAGGAGACTTCTCTAGAAGCAGCAGTGATCCGTTGGAGGCCATTGAAGCTCGTGTATGACCATGATATCAGGCTCGCCCAAATGCAGGCGAATTGCACCTTCAAAGCTCTAAGGGAACTTGTGGCCAATAGATATCCTTCGTCCAAGTCTGTACTGATCAAGTACAAGGATGCTGACGGAGATCTTATAACTGTGACCAGCACCGCGGAGTTAAGATTAGCGGAATCTTTTGTTGACGAGCTCAATAAAAAAGATGTAACAGAAGGCTCTGGAGTTGATAAGGATGATAAACTGCAGCTGTTGCGGTTGCACATTATGGAGGTGAGCCCTGAGCAGGAGCCTCAGGTGCCTGAAGAAGAGGAGAAGCTTCTGGAGGAGGAAGGGCAGAACACTGATCAGTGTGTTTCAGATTCAGTTAATGACGATTCCATTGAAGAAACAGTGAACAATGAGGTCATAAAGATGGGTTCAGAGGCTGAAGAAATTGCAAAAGATAAGATTGGAGTGTCACACAAAGGATGTGACCATCCTGAGTGTAAGGAAGTTGAGATTGATGATTGGTTGTATGAATTTGCTCAGTTGTTTAGGAATCAAATAGGGATTGACCCTGAGGCACATTTAGACTTGCATGAGCTTGGAATGGAGTTGTGCTCTGAGGCACTTGAGGAGACGGTGACTGGAGAGGAAGCTCAAGGCCTGTTTGACATGGCTGCCGCTAAGTTTCAGGAAGTGGCAGCCCTATCCTTCTTCAATTGGGGAAATGTGCATATGTGCGCTGCAAGGAAACGGATCCCTCTCGATGAGTCTGCACCTGAAGATGTCATGGCTGCACAGCTTCAAACCGCTTATGACTGGGTCAGTGAGAGGTATGTTCTTGCCGGGAAAAAATATGAAGAAGCACTTAGAATCAAGCCCGACTTTTATGAAGGTTTACTCGCCTTAGGACAACAGGAATTTGAAACAGCAAAGCTCCACTGGTCCTTTGCACTGGCTAAGAAGCTGGATCTATCAACTTGGGATTCTTCAGAAACAATCAGACTTTTTGATGGGGCACAGGAAAAGATGAATGCTGCTACTGAGATGTGGGAGAAGGTGGAACAGCAGAGAATAAATGAGCTTAAAGACCCTGGGAAAAGCAAGGAGGATGAGTTGTTGAAGAAGAGAAAGAAGCAAAGAGCTGCAGATGGCCAAGGGGAGTTATCAACTGAGGAGGCTGCAGCGCAAGCGGCAGCAATGCGATCTCAGATACATCTGTTTTGGGGCAACATGCTCTTTGAACGTTCCCAAGTTGAATTCAAGCTTGGTTTTGGCGACTGGAAAAATAATCTTGATGCTGCTGTTGAAAGATTCAAGCTAGCTGGGGCTGCTGAAGGGGACATATCTACAGTTCTGAAGAAACATGCGTCCAATGAAACTGAAGCAGACTGCAATGAGAAGAAAATTACAATTTCAAGTAATGCAATATCTGAAGCAAATTCCAAGGATGTTGATAAACATATGCTGGAAAATTGTCATTTGTAGGGCTTGGTTGTTGATCAAAATGTTAAAATGAATTTGGAATATGTGTTTATCTTGGGCAAAATTCTAACTTATCATTCTGGGAACCATCTTAGTGGATGATGTGGTATTTTTGATTTTTTATTGGAGCAAGTATCCTGCTGCTCTTTTCAATGAGGTATGTATCTCTAAAGAAGTTTTAAATCTAAATGAACCTCCATTTTCACTGAGACAAAAATCTGTGATTACTGAATGAACCTATTGCTGTACGCATTTCTGCATATCACAGTTATCTCCTTAGCCTTATGAGTAGATGCAGTTCTTTCTGATTAATGGACTTTTGTTTGATATTATTGTGTGTGAAAATCTATCTCCTCAGAGCACACAGTTTTTAGTCAAATGTTACAGATTAGAAAATAAACAGACTATTATAATGATGCAATATTTACTAGTAAAACTATTCAAACATTCAAATCACTTTTTGTGCTTAAAGCAATATACTACATTGCTAAAAGTTGCCAGAAATTTATCACATCAATATGAAATGATCCTTTTACTCAATTTCCTTTTTATCATTTTCCTTTAAGCGGGAGTACAAGTAATTGAGACAATGGCTTCTTTGATGATCCTTGATTGGAAAATGCAACTGAAATGCTAATATTTATATGTATCAGTATAGCTTCGTGACATCTTATAAACTTAATAACATGATTTTATATTCTAGTGATAATGAAGTAGAGTTATTATTGATTTTGAAAAGATCATTGAAATTCTCTGCTTCAAAAGACTCACTCTGAAATATTACACAATTAGTATTCATCTTTGTTTCATGCTTCTAAAAGCAAATGAAGCTCTAAATTTTTTTTATTTGATCTTTTGAATCTGCATCACCAATTGTAGGGTGACTAAAATTTCTATTAGGATTACTTGATGCTGGATAACCTAGCTGAATTTAGGTTATTGATCATATGAGTTGGGTTATTAAAATTTTCAGTTTTGCTCATCGGCTGATAAGCTGTTTACAATAGAAATTGTCTTTCAGTTATTGTATTTGAATGCGAAGTAATTTGAGTTGTCTTTTTTTTTTGACGATTTCAATATATGATGTTATCAGAATGTTATTGGGGGAAGATTATTAGCACGATTGATCTCCTCAATTAACTAAAATTTATCATGTACAGCAATGATAGTGGAATTAATGTTTCTTTAACAATAGCATTTAGTATCTGCTATTGCTTTTCAATCATTTAATTCTATTTCCATAATGTTTTTATTAGTAAATAGAATTATGTAACCATAGCCAGATGAGAAGTAATAACAAAGATTACCAATGTTCTATTTACTTTGCATACAAATCCACAATATACATTTGCCTTATAATTGCTATTACTCATTTAAAAAAAAAATTAATATGCATTTTATTGCCTTAAAGGAAAATTTTCCTTTGTAGAAGGCAATCAAATGCTTATTAAAAGGCAATTATAAGCATTTGATTGCCTTTTAAAGGGAAATTTTCCTTTGTAGAAGATAATAAAAATTATTTGTACCTATTGTAAAGTCATAGGCATTGAATGCTAGTTTCAAGATACAAGGGAAAATTTTGTTTCTAATTTCAGAAGAATTCAAGGATATAAAACTACTCAAAGAAAATAAATGAAAGGAGTCAATGAAGAGTTTGATAATGTTGATGATTTGGACATGCCAAATGGGATTAGGAATATGAAAAGATCAATTGTTGAAAAATTTAATGTAGAAAGTATAACACATTGAAGATAGTTGCTAACATTGGGAGGAAGTATAAAATCTGAGGACATGTTTGGAACTAGGAATTTTTTAAAATATTAAGACAGAAAATTATAAAAATTCAAGAACTCTGAATTGAATATTGCAAAAGTTATAGCCTCGCATAGTGTGCTGATAAAATCCACCAAGTAGTTGGGACTAATGTTGCTTGCATTTGTATTATTGATGGTGAATCTCTTACAAAAAATTGTTGCAAATTCTAGTGGAAATCTATATTGAGAGCAAAATCATTGGTTAAATTAAGCATGGGTTTACTTCGATGGATAACTAAGAGGGGAACATTAAAGGAAGGAGAAAAGGCAACATATATATGCAGCTATCAATTGCTGAATTCATATGTTATTTTGTAACGTTTCCCTTCCAGCTCTTGTCTATCTTTCCACCTATAGACCAAGTCTATGGCCTTGTTTCAACGAATAGTGATGGTAAATTGAAAATATAGAGAAGAGAGTTTTAATGCTCTCATTGGACTAGTATTCATCATTGAAAATATAGAGATGAATTACTAATGATGAATGCTTAGATTTATCACTTCAAATATTTGTCCCCCTTCATTATTTGTCAAAGAAACAAGTGATGCTGTGTATATCTCACTGCCAATTCATTGCTTGAGTTATCTATTCAAGTAAACAGGTCCTCAGATAAATTTTTTGCTATTCTATACTTATGCCATTTTATAGCAGGTCAAGAAGTTTCTTAATACCGTTTGATCTTCCTTGGTGTAGATATCGTTTCAGTTGTTTCAGGACAGTTTGGTGATCATATCTTGCAATCTGAGGTTATACGAAGGTTGGTGTCCTGGCTTGATGAGACTTTACATTCCCTATTTGTTAAACTTTGGCTGAAATGATATTTTCAAACTCTTTGACAAGGTTATATATCGTTACATTTTTTTTCAAGCACTTTCATGTTCAACACAATCGCGTCTTGCCTTTTGATTCTCTTGGAAAGAAAGCATGTTTTACCTGTTGATTAACTTGACATGCATGGAAGTAGTGAACTATTGTTTAAATTTATATATCACTCATGATTAACTTGGAAAGAAAACCCTCTTTTTCATTATGTCAAACGAACCAAATATATAACAACATTTTGTCTCCTTGGCTTCTTCTTCCCCTCCTTCCACTTTTTTCCCCTCGCCGCTTTTCCTTTCAAGTAAACTAGCCCATAGGAGATCTTTTGGACAACATGGAGTCATGAATATTATTTGTCCTATTTACAGAAAAGTACATGCGTTACATTGTACAGCAAGATACTTGACAACAGATATACCATATTATCATCTACTGGCATCTGCATTATTTGGCCAAAGGCGCAAAGCAACCCTACATTTATGCGTTGTTTACTTCGAGGTGTGGATTGAGGAAGGAAAGGAATTAAAGGTTGAAAAAACCTTTAAAGAAAAGAAAATGAAAAGAAAAGGAAAAGAAAGGAAGAAAAAAGAATCTCTAAGGAAGAGAAATACAAAGATGGAAAGAAAAAATAAGCTCGTGTAGCAAGTGAAGTTATTGGTGGCCTCGTGCAATGTTGGTTGTGCCCCCAAGCAAAGCTGCTTGTGGCTTGCAGCCACATGGGGCAGCCATGCAGGGGTCGCCAACAGCTCACGGTTGTGCAAGGCGGCCGTGCAGGGCAGCGTTGGGCCGGCTGCACAGTGCTTCCTGCGTAGGGACACTTGAGGCGGTCGAGCAGTGCCACCCGTGCAGGGCCGTGCGAGGTGGTCGCACAGGGTTGCTCATGGGTCATGCGGTTGAAGGTAGAGATGTGACTAGGAAGTAAGATAGAGGAAGGAAAGTTCTATCCAATTTGGGCAGACAAAAAAAATCTAAAAATTAATTGATGGATGGATTTTTAAATCCGCCCATCTATTATTTTGTAATAAGTAATCAGTGGGAAGGATAAGTAATTCATCATTTTTCATGAAATAAATACCCGAAAATTTTCCGCACAAAAAACTTTTTAATTCTTAAATCCGTCCTCTCAAGTTGACCCACAAACTTGTAATGTTCTTACCTTACCTTATTGCAACTTGAAGTCTAATTTAATCTTAGCAACCAACTTCAGTTGTTGCTCCAAATTGGCCCATTTAACACATTAGATTTGAATGACATATTGAGAATATTTTTCAAAAAACTAACAGCGTTTATGCTCAACATTAGCTTTATTTGATCCATGGTTGAGTTTGATCAATTCTTATTTTCTGTGTTAGGACTTGAACCATTTCTTATTTGTAGCTAGTTGTCATTTGAGCTTATTGATTGATTCTATTTTCACAACACTACTTGGCTATTAAATCATGGAGAGCCCGAATACAAGTTAATCAAACCAAAAGAATTCATATCACACACTTGATATGCCAATTTGCAGGTCACATTACCTTTGTTTGATTCATGGTTGAGTTTGATCAACCCTTACTGTCTAGTCACTGCTACTTAAACCATTCCTTAGTCTACTGACTATTAAAATCAAGGAAAGTTGGGATATAAGTTAATCTGACTAAAAGAAGCTATCACCAGGGTAGGTCAAAATTTATCAACATTTAGAAATCAAGGATGTGTTTTGGTAAATTATCTATTTTTTTAATACTTTTTTCTGTAATAGCATGTTTGTCAATACTTTGGAACATTTTAGAGCAGTCTTGCAGTTTGTTCTATTGACCTGTCAATTCAACCAATAACTGAGTGATTCAAAGATAGACACAATCATTATTTGTTTCAAATCAGATGAGCAGGGTTGAACATCCTAGGATTTTCTGGTTGGTCTCTCATTCTTGCAAATTATCTTTTTCTAAATGGCAAGCAAATAGCAAAAGAAGCCTAAATGTCATGGCACATCCCTAGCTTAGGAACATGGAAGAACCCTACACTTTGTCTTGGTGCATTTGTGTTCGAGAATCAAGATAGATATCATCCTCTTGACTTTTTAAGTTGAGAATCCATCTCGGGGCAATCATTTTGGTAAGTTTATTACCTCTCCATTGAATGCTACATAAAATCAAATCATTATTAATGTTTAGTTTTCATAGATGATTAACCATGGTAAATATTTTTTTATTCATTCTTGACTAGCATTACTTTTGTTATATTTTAAGCAATATTCTCCGTATCCTAATCTCAAATAGCAAATTATTGAATGCCTCCCATGGAAAAAACTCATTGTATTGGTGCATTTCCTCATTCATTCAAAGTGTCTATGAGCTGATGAATTCTCTTGTCTTGTAGTTGAAAGTGTAGGAGGCCCCCCCTTCTTGTTGTGCTTCTTCTTCGGCAGCTTTATAAAAGCCAGGGAGGTTGCTCAGGTGGGTTGTCCCCCACCTCCCCCAAATGCATGATTCGATTCTATCGACACACATGTCGTGTCATCGCCACTACATTCGTCTCTTTGTGGTCTCCAAGTCACAAAGTAAAACACTGCCTTCAATCTCGTGAGTTTGCCTTCCAATTTTAACTCATCTGTCTGGTTTTGGTTTCAGTTTGAACAGATAGATTGCTTAGCATGTTGATTATGTTTTTGTTATTATTTGCTCGTGTTGATTATCTTGAATCCTTATAATATGTTTTTACTTGTAGAATGTTTTCTCGCATATAGAAAATAAGAGTCGTGTTTGTGCATGATGATGTGATTATGTGCATAAGTCGTGTTTGTTCGGCAGGCTTATGGTACTAAATGCATTTTTTTAAGCCTGAAAGTCATCTACACCAAACTAAAGCAATCAAAGGTCACAATTATATTGACAATTGTAACTTTTGTACCTATCTGAGAGGTATTTTAATATGGGAAATTGATGTTTATTCAGGAGATTTTACATGGCTAAAGGTAATTCGCTCATCCTTATTATCTTTGTCAGCATGTCTTTAGGTCAATACGGAAGAGGTAAATTATAGGTGAATATTAGCCTTTAATAAATGAATAGCTCATAGGGGAGGATAGACACTCAATTATTGGTCAGGATTAGACTCTCATATTTCGTGATAGTAATACTATCATGCGCTGGCTAATTGTCTGTCCTCAGGGGACACATCTTAACCACTTGCGATAACAAATTTGGTGATGTGTGTTTAATTAGGACTCTAAACGAACAAATTTCTATGATGTTTAAATTTATTTGATAAAGTAGTCAAGCTAAGTCAAGTTGAGTTTAAAATGAACTAAATTGTTGAAATAATTATTTAAGCTTGTCTTGATTTGTTTTTTTCTAGGTTCGAACTTGATTTATTTAAATGTTATTGATCTTCCAATTCAGCGTTATTTAATTATTTAAAATTTTTATATTTTAAGTTTGTTTGGTTAGTTATTGGGTTTGATATTATAAATTTATTATTATTTTTTTGTTTATTAGCATATTTTATCGATAAATATAATTAATAAATATAGTTCATGAATATTAATGAATTGAATATATATATGTTTAAAGTTTAATTTAATGAGTTGTTAAAGTTTATTAATTTAATTAATTTTATATGTATTAAACGAATATCAATAAATTTTTATTAAGTTGAACACTATAAATATTATTTTGATGTAATAAAGTATATTCTCTTGTAGTATACAAAATCACCAGTTAACATGGTGGTGCTACTAAATGCATAATTCTTTCATGCTGCAAAGGAATTCAAAGTAGTGTTTCTTACAATAAAGTGGATAGAAGGTCTATTCAAAGATCTTTTTATTTATTATTTTCTTGAGCATAAGTCGCGAGACAACAGAAAGTGATTTGAGAGGTGTTTCCTACCCAAATAAAACCAAAGCATCATTATTCACATGGGAAAGATTGTTTAATAGATTTCTTATTTTAATCTTTTTTTTTAATATTTAAGCAATCAATTCAAGAAATAAAAATAACTTATTTTTTTCTGGCAGTTTGGTGTTAGAAATTTTTATAAATGTGGAGTTTCGGATAAGAGTCTATTATACGTAGTTTTATCTTGCTTTGTAAGACACTATTTTTGAGACTCAAATTCGTTACCTTTAAGTCACACGACAGTAACTTTATCAATTACGCCAAGAGACCTTCTCTATTTTATTTTTTTCACTAGATATTTTCATTCTCTCAAAACTAACTCTAACTATCCGACCAAGAGAGTAACTTAAAGGTTAAAAAATGTTACACTTTTCTTTTACTTGGCATCATTACACAATGTGCAATTACATCACAACTACAAAAGTATGGTCCTAGGGTTTGGTGACACTGTAGCTCACGCTTTTAGATTTATCCAATGGGAGAATAGTGGAAGGACATTCACTTTTAAGATTAGTCGGACTAAAGATTTGGATACCTTAATTATCAAAAATAAGAAAAATATATGTTCATTTAAATCCACAATTAACTCATATTTAAGTTGTAATAATAATGTTGCATTGGCTTCTTATGCCCACTAAATTCAACAATTTTTTTCACAAAAATTCTTCCAAGTCCAAAATGATTAAGACATTCTTCCTTTTTGACTATCATGATTCATGATAGTACTAAAGTGCCACTCTTCCTCTTTTATTTAGTATGATTAACAAATGAACCAATCAATCACAATTTCCCTAATTTAGTGACTTAAAATCTTGCTCTCCTTCTTTCCTAAATTGAAATACAAATAGCATGTGGGAAACTTTCATTTTGCCCCTTAAAACTTTCATTTTCTTCAATTTGTTGAACCGTTGCTCCACCGAGTAATATTTAACGATCATACGAGCGATCTAGTGTCAAAGATAGAGATCAAGTAATCGAAGAGACAAATTCTTGGATGATTGGTTGCTTGAGTTACAAAGGAAGTAGAAGTGGTTGTTGCTTATATAGGGGACATGATCGATTGTTTACTCGGTTCGTAACTTCATTTGTCTTGCTACTAATAAAGGGTTGGTTACGGCCATGTTTGTAGTCATAACCTTCAATGTCCTTACGTTTTGACCGACTCAACCAAACGATCTCATGGAGAATGGCGGACACATTGAAGTGGCACGATGAAACTAAGTTTGCGAACAAGATCAATTCGAGGAATATAGACCAAAAGCTATTCACGTAGTGCCATCACTTTTATTATTTTGATCATTACATCAACCACTTGTCTAGATTACTTGTCTTATATATAATTTAGATGACATTCTTAACTAAACTTCATAATTAAAATGACCACAATCTTAAGTAGTGGAAATGGGATGGGCATTTAGGGTTTTTACGACCTTCATGGCCTCGAATCTCGGTTCCTTAGCCTCAAACTTTTTCTCAATATAGAGCTTCATGTAGTCCTCGAACACAAATTTGGGATACATCTCTACTTCCTTCTCCTCCTCTTCTTCTTTGGCCTTGACGAGAGCCAGTGCCGGGTAGATAACTGCGTCAGCACCAGGGTTGTAGAACGACGCAATCGACATTCGGTTCCCGTCTGTCTGTGCCACCACTCGGTGGAGCATGCTCTTGTACTTGCCATTTGTGATGACCTGAATTCATAGAACAACATAATGAACAACTCATTCGTGCTTGTCAACCAATTCTTATTTGAAACATATTTCTTATTCTTCACGGGATTAGAGTGTCGAATCCAATTGTACATTTTCATATTGAACTGATAAAATATCGCAGATTAGTTATCAATTTTACCAATTGAATACTCTTCCGGTTAGTTAAATCCGACCGGAGATGAACTCCGGTCTGGTTTGGTCTGACCAATCCGGTCCGGTTCAATATAAAATAAATAAATAAATAAAAAAGAAAGGCAGACCTCCAGCTGGTCGCCGAGGTTGACGACGATGGCGTGCTTCATCGGCGGCACGTCGACCCACCGGCCGTCCTTGAGCAGCTGCAGCCCGCTGACGCGGTCGTCCTGGAACAGCAGTATGACCCCGCCGGCGTCGGTGTGGGCCCTCAGCCCCTTCACGAGCTCCGGCCGCGAGCACGGCGGGTAGCTGCTCACCTTCGTCCCCAGCGTCGGCAGCCCTTCCGACCCCCGGAACGCCGCCTTCAGGTACCCTTTTTCCAGCCCCAAGTTCTCGTCCATCAGCTCCAGCATCGTCTCCGCCAGCTTCTCCACCGCCCTCCCGAACTCCCCCATCGCCGCCCTGCAAACAACCGGTAATTCCCGTTAGCGCACGTCGTAGCCACCGAACCAGCTTGCTTCTTACTTGTAGTCGTCGTCCATGCCGGCGGCGAAAGAGACGTCGGAGACGGGGAGGTGGCGGAGGAAGAAGGTGCTCTCCCAGTCGACCTCGGCTAGCTCGTCGGGCCTCTTCGTCGCCAACGCCTCGCGCGCGAAGTCCCGGAACTTCTCCTCCCGGCGCTCGACGTAGTGCGACTTGGTGAGTCGCTCCACCTCGTCCATCAGCTCCAGGGACACGCCGTGGTTCACTAGCTGACATGATCGATCGATGGAGGAGGAGATTTTCAGTAGGAGAAGAAGAGGGAAAGTAAGTAAGAAGGGGAGGAAGACGATGGTCGGACCTCGAAGAAGCCCCAGTTCTCGCAGGCGTCGCGGAGGAGGGCCATGGCGTGCGGGCGGTCGTCGCCGGCGGCGAGCTTGGCCATGTCGAGGACGGGGAAGGAGTCGCAGCGGCTGTCCATTTGGTTGGACTGCTCAAGCTCTGTTTTTGCTCTGTTTCTGCTCTGTTTCTCTGCAGTTGAGTTGGGGACAGCTGGGGGAGGGGGGCTTGTTTTTTATAGCCGTTTGAGGGGTGTGTTTTGAATTTCTGTATATTTTCTTACAACTTGACGGGAGCAAAAATAACATTGCTTACTAAGTAGCATTGTTACATTTTTTAAGAGATGTTGAACTTCTAAATTGATGATCATAAATAATTTCTAATTTATTCTAGTGGTGAGTAAGAAATTTCTGTAGAATTGGACCAGTCACCAGGCTCGAGTTACCCAACTTGATTAATCAATTTTTAGTATTGTTGACTCTATGATAAAATACACATAAGAAAATTATGAAGATAATTTGTCCTAGTAAAATGACCTTGTATAGAGTTGTAAGACGTACTAGTATGTGGCGGGGCAGGGCGGGCCGACTTGACATCTTGGTGAGTTGGAAAATATCCAACTCAACCCATTCTAAGGTGGGTTATGGGTTAGGCGGACTAACTGGTTGACCTATAAAAAAAATAAATAATAATAATAAATTACATATTCAATGTTATTTCGAAAAGTTTTATCAATAAAATATATCTAAAAATATATATTTTAAATGTAAATTGAAAAAATAATATTTTTATTTTAAAATCATAATAAAGAAAGATAATAATTGACACAAAAACTTAGTTTACATGAGTTTTTCAATCCACGGGCCAACCAAGCCCGTCGCGGGTCTTGGCGGGTCAACCCACAGCGGGATTGAGTTGATAAAATTTAACTCAACTTGCTTAAATTGTTTGGTGAAGCGGGCCAACCCGACGGGCCTAACCTAAATTGACGACTATACCTTTGTATAGGAGAAGTCAGACACTAACAAAGGCATTGTGCCTCCATTAAAAATTGACCCTAAGACATATTAGACCAAACTCCCATATAGGTACT
>JBBPFQ010140590.1:0-17228 GCA_037974815.1 Kaempferia elegans | reverse complement strand
TTTAATATTATTAATAAAAATTAATTAGGTATTCTTTTTGAAAATTAATTGACTTATAATTGACTCATGCTATTATTTGGATATCTTTAATAATGACTTTAATAGTACATAAACATCATCCTGGTTCAAAATAAACAGGATAGTAACTCGAATTATTATCCTATATATACCTAATTTTAAAGTTTAAAATTTTCTAAAATATATTAAAATGAATTGTAAGGAGAGTATTTGTTACATGAATTTAACTGAAAGGAGCAGAAGCAAACACACATTAATCTACCTCCAACAAGAGCTTCACGCCAACCAAAAGCCATCCATATTTTTCTTTCCTGAAATCGCCACCACAATTCTGGTCCTTGCGTTTCCATCACCAAGCACAAAACTCCAAGCGACTACTTATCTCAAATACATGTAAAGATAAACAAACAGCACAAAAAGAAAAAAGAAATTAAAAATCAAAAAAGAAAAATAAAATGCAGTGGAAAATGCTGCAGAAGGGTGTAAATTAACTTGAGGATATGGATTTGCAAGTGAGGAAGTCTTGGCCATAGATTTTGATGGGCTCCCAGATCCTACAGCCCTCCTCCAGCTCTCCTTCAAATGCTCTGCTTGCTTAAACCTCTCTGCTAGCTGCTGCAGCAACAGCCTTATCCTCTCATTCCACCTCCTCCTCCTCCTTCTCCTTCTCCTTCTCCTTCTCCTTCTCCTTCTCCTCCTCTTTATGTAAAGTTTGTAACTTTCAGTTCCTTTTAATTACCCTCTTGGAGCTCAAAATTTAAGACAGAAATCTATTTGAAAGCTTTAGAGGAGGAGCTAGAGATGGCTCCCAAGGCTGGGAAGTCGAAGGCGCATAGAGTCAAAAGCGAGAAGAAGAAGAAGGAAGAGAAAGGTAATCAATAAATGCTCCTTATATACTTTTCTCTCTTGGTGCTGTTGCTTTCGATGGTTTCTGTCAGCGCCGGCGATGAGTCTGCGCATTGACTTGCCGGAGCCTTTTGGTTGCAGTGTTGCCGGCGGCGGTGGATGTCATCGTCGAGACGCCGGATTACTCGCTGCTCACACTCAAGGTTTGTTGGATTCTCATTTTCAGGGGAAACGAGGATGAAATTGAAAACGAGAATATATTATTGGGGGCAAATGATAATTGATTCACTCTGCGTCAAGATTAGTGCGGATTCCACCGCGGGGGGGCACGAAAGAAATTTACATTTTGATTCCTTTAAGTTCCCTATTTAGTATCTCACTCTGTAATTCTGAAAGGATAAGAATTAAAAAACTTTTAATTTCCTTTGTAGGGTATATCGACGGATAAGATACTTGATGTCCGTAAATTATTGGCCGTACACGTGGACACTTGCCACCTCACCAACTACTCTCTTTCCCATGAGGTAATTTTATTTTATTGATATTTATCTGACTATTTTATTATTGAGAAAATATAACGATTGATATTCTTTAATTGCTTTTTGTTTATGAAAGACACGAGGGGATAAGTTAAAGGACACAGTGGAAGTGGTCTCACTCAAGCCATGCCATATTACTATCGTTCAAGGTAAACACAATTAATTAATTAATAAATGATATTAATTTTAAATATTTATTTATTATTTATTTATTTATTAAAAAATGTAATCAAAATTCTAATCGTTTTGGGTGGAAAACTCATGCTTTGTTTGTTGTGGCTCTATATTATTTGGTGAAAATGTGGATCCTGTCCGGGAGAAGACAGGGGATTGTTATTAATTAATTAATTAATTATAAAAGATTCTCTCGCAGAGGAGTATACGGAGGAGCTCGCCGTCGCCCACATCCGCCGACTGCTCGACGTCATAGCCTGCACGACCGCATTCGGCGCTTCTCCGGAGAGGAATGGAGGACCAGCAAGTCCGCCTACTGCAGGTGGAGGCGGAGGGAAGGGAGATACGCGGCCCGGCGACGCTGCGAGGTCGGGCGAGACCAACGGGGAGGAATGTAAAGACGAAGCCGATGGCATTGCCGGGAGAAAGAAGGTTGATTCTCTCATATCCTCGACGGTTAACGTGCACAAGGACGATCCGTTATACCCTCCCCCCAAACTCGGCCAGTTCTACGAGTTCTTCTCGTTCTCCCACCTTACTCCGCCGCTCCAATGTTTGTGCCATTCTCTCTTCTTTTTTTTTTTCTTTCTTTCTTTCTTTTCCTTTTTTAAGAGACACATATTCTTTTGTGATAAAAATGGATCTAGAGTTTGAAATTATATTCTCCTAATTTGTTCCAGATATAAGGAGGACTTCGCGACCATTTGTGGATGATATAAAGGAAGATAACTTCTTTCAGATCGATGTGCGTTATCGTTTCCCCTTTATTTTGGTATTCGTAGTTCAGATTGGTCCAACAAATACTACATTTGTTTAGTTATTTCAGCCAACTTCATCTTAGTCTTCAAATCGACGAACAGGTGAAGATTTGCAATGGGAAACTTGTGACCATAATCGCTACGAAAGATGGGTTCTATCCCTCTGGAAGAAGGTCTCTTATAAGTCATTCTTTAGTTTACTTGTTGCAGCAAATAAGCCGAGCCTTTGATAGTGTAAGGTTTCATATAAACTTTTTGGTCTTATGGCGTCTTCAGTGCTTTCTGTCTCCCTTCTTACCAAGAGTTATTGTACGTATAGGCATACAAGTCACTGATGAAAGCTTTCGTTGAGCACAATAAGGTTGGTCTACTTTTAGCCCTTTGACAATTTTTCCCCACTTATTTTCAAGACCTGATTCATTATCAAGACTGAAAAGCTCTAGTTAGCATAATCAAATATGATTTAAGAAATAGAGAAAGAAAATACTATGATATATCTTTGCGAAGAGTTTGATAAATGAATAAGATCTATATTAGATGAACCTAAATTGTTGTAGCTAACACGGCTCAATAATGGTGTTGATGTTGCATTATAATGTCCAACTTAGCTGGGATATTCCTGTTACAACATTCTTGTTTATTGGATTGAAGAGACGGGCATCAATGGCATGTGTAGTTAAATCTTTATAATTGGAGAAACACAGGAGCAAGTCATTTCTTTTATAGTACCCGAAATTTATAATGTTTTGGCAGTATCCTTTGTGCTGGCCCAAGGTAGCATCCAAAATTAAGCGTGTTCAATTGGCGATCACTGCTAAATCTAAGACTACTAGACTTGGAACTGAGATACATGTTGTCGCTCATTCTTAAGTTGAACAATACTACAATAGTTACATTTTACCTTACAAACTCAGTTATTATGATGCCTTTTTTCCTTTGATATATAGAGAACTTCTTAGAAGGAGTATCAAAGTTCAAAATATTTCACAGGGATTTGCATTTTTTTTCTTGTAACTGTTTATCTTGCTAGATACAGTTTATCACCACTTGAAAACTGAGCATCAAGTAAACAACGGCAACCTTTGGTTGGCTAAGGCTTATATTGTTCATTCTGCATTCTTTCAGTTTGGAAATCTTCCATATGGATTTCGAGCAAACACTTGGGTGGTTCCTCCAATAGCTGCAGATTTGCCATCAATTTTTCCTCCTCTTCCTACAGAAGATGAAACTTGGGGTGGTAATGGTGGAGGCCAGGGGCGTGATGGCAAGAACACTGAGAGGCCATGGGCCAAAGAATTTGCAATCCTTGCAGCAATGCCTTGTAAAACATCTGAGGAAAGACAAGTCCGTGATAGGAAGGCTTTCCTTCTTCACAGCTTATTCATTGATGTCGCTGTTATCAAAGCTGTCGAGGCTATTCAACAACTAATCATCAAGAACAAGTGCTCAAATGAATCACCATATGGCCCCTCCGCTGTAATTGTACATGAAGAACAAATCAGAGATCTAAGAATTACAGTTACAAAGGACAATGCTGATGCCAGCTCTAAATTGGATGTTAAATTGGACAGAATTCATGCCCTAGGAAAGTCTTCTAAGGATATTTGTAAGCGAAATTTACTAAAAGGAATCACTGCAGATGAGAGTGCAACTGTTCATGTAATTCTACTTCCAAATCCACCACTTGGTTAATTTTATTGCATCTAGTTTTCCTTGGACTCAAGGCCTGAAGTAGCATGTTTTTTCTTGCAGGATACTGCCACCCTAGGTGTAGTGGTGGTTAGACACTGTGGTTATACTGCTGTTGTCAGAGTTCCAGTTGATGCTGGTTCAGGTGAAAGTCCCTTGATGGAACAAGACATTCATATCGAAGAGCAGCCTGAGGGAGGTAGTAACTCTTTAAATGTCAACAGGTACAACTTAAGAGGATAAGCTCTTATTAACTGTTTCACGATGACCTTGTATGAGCATAGGCCGTCTGTTTTAAGGCATCTATAATGTGATTCATTTTTCTTTAGGAGAAGATAATGAATTATGTGCTTTATGCCTTTCAGCTTGAGAATGCTTTTGCACAAGTCCTCATCATATGGAGCCCAGAAATCCCATTGTACAGACATTGAGGATTTTCACTCCTTCAGGTCCTTGGTGCAAAAAGTATTAGCAGATAGTATACTGAGGTTAGATGAAGAAACTAAAGAACAGAAAATGTCAATTAGATGGGAACTGGGGGCTTGCTGGGTGCAGCATTTACAGAATCAATCGGATAATACTGATTCTAATAAAAGTAAAGACAGCAAAGTTGAAACAGCGGTAAAAGGGCTCGGTAAACATTTTGGTCAATTAAAGCAGATAAAGAAGAAGGTGCAGGATAATGGGGAAACTGATTCTGCAAATGAAAACTCTACTCCTAGCATGGGCTTGATTAAGGAACATGTGGATGGTTTTAAACTTAAGGAAGATAAGGAAATGATGCTACAAAAATTACTTCCTGAAGCAGACTACATACGCCTCAAAGAATCTAATACTGGTCTTCATGTTAAGGTTTTACCTGTTCCCCTGACTTATTCATTGTTGTATTTCACTAAAACTGAGCTACATGAAATTGTTCTTGTTAGCTGCAGATTCTTTCAAATGCATACAACAAATATTTTGCTGTTCAATCCCTTATACCATCCTCAACTTTAGTTGTATAATTGGTCATGATTCCATCTGTTACTCTGACATATTACTTGAATCAAGTTCCTTGTTTCAACAAAACCTTGGCTCCAAGAATTCATTACTTATAATTATGTATTCAATCTTCTGCATTATCTTGACTCCTGTGAATTATTTTATGTCAGTCACCAGATGAGCTGATTGAGATGGCACAGAAGTATTATGAGGATATTGCACTGCCAAAGTTGGTATAATTCCTAAACTTTCATATTACTTCTTTATATCTTTTGGTGCTTTGCAAGGTAGTCCTTTATTATTATGACAATTTTCTTTCAGGTAGCAGATTTTGCTTCACTCGAACTTTCTCCTGTTGATGGTAGGACGTTGACAGATTTTATGCATACCAGGGGGTTGCAGATGTGTTCACTTGGACGTGTGGTAAACTATTAAATAATAGTGAACATATTTTTAGTCCAATGCAAATCTTTGTTAATGCATGCCTTAAGTTTAACTTTTAATATAAAAGCTAAGATAATAAATTGTTTGTTTTCTGCACTTCCATTCACCTTCTAAACAGGTTGGCCTTGCAAACAAGCTCCCTCATGTGCAGTCCCTTTGTTTGCATGAGATGATAGTTCGAGCTTATAAGCATATGCTTCAAGCTGTCATTGCAGTCATTGGGGACATGTCTAACATGGCTGGGCCCATCACATCTTGTTTAAATCTATTGCTTGGATCGGTACCCGCAGATAATGCAGATATTTACTTGAGCAATGACATCAGTCTCAAAAATAAGTGGCTGGAAACTTTCCTATTAAAGCGATTCGGGTGGAATTTGAAAGATAAGGACTGCAATGACTTGAGGAAGTATGCAATTCTACGTGGCCTTTGCCACAAGGTCCTGGACTGTATCTGTCGTCATATTGCTGTCTGAGTTTTCCTGCCAAGTTGTTCTTGGTGATTTAATTTCTAAGCACTTTTTGCTTTTTTTGCTGCAGGTAGGACTTGAGCTAGTTCCAAGAGACTATGATTTTGAAACTCCACATCCTTTTAGGAAATCAGACATTGTGAGCATGGTTCCTGTATACAAAGTAAGGATTTATAGCTTTAGATATTATGTTGTCTATTTTCTGTAAGTGATTTGTTCTGAATTGAAACTGCAGCACGTTACCTGTGCATCAGCTGATGGACGCACTTTACTGGAGTCATCTAAAACTTCTTTAGATAAAGGAAAACTGGAGGATGCTGTTAATTACGGGACCAAGGTACAAGTTTTTATTTAGTATTGCTTTTGTCATGGTTGTTGGCTTCAAAAATCTTCTAATCATTTTCCCTGCTATTTCCTTTTTTAAATACAGGCATTAGCAAAACTTGTTGCAGTATGTGGTCCATACCACAGAACGACAGCAGGTGCATACAGTCTTTTGGCTGTAGTTCTCTACCATACTGGCGACTTCAACCAGGTATATGCCTTGGAGAATGTTCGTCAAGAAATTTGATTATACTATGCTATAGAATTGGTTCTACGCATGAGAACCATTTTGTTCCTATTTGCAAGAGTTGAAAGGATATAGCAGTATTAATCAGCGTATCCCTCAAAATAATATCTACTGACAAAAATTCTATTTTGGATAAAACAATTGAATCTAACACTCCCTAGGCTTGAGCATAGATGCAATCAATGCTCAGCATGTCACACAATATAGGAAAAACTGCCTAACGAAGATATTATTGAACTTTAGAGAATTTGTCAGGTATCAGTCAAATGAGTTTAGTAGCTAGTTTACCAACTTGCAGGCTAGTTTACCAAAAGATAAAGCCATAAACAATGAGTTGAACAGAACTTGTTTGTCCAATTTGAAATGCTTGTTGCATCAAAAGCTGAAGCCATAGTAATTGGAAGATAAAAAGTAGGATTCTCTCTCTTTGCTTTGAAAGTAATAAATGCAGACTCGGAGTTCTTTTCCATAGAAGAAATTACTTTTTTTTTTGGATGGCTAACTAGTTTATATCTTTTAATTTGAATTTTTTTTCATTATATAAGTAGTTTATGTTTTGGATAACTTTTACCCTGTTAGGTTATTATTGCCAATAAGATGAGTTCCATTTTCTTCTTAGGCAACCATCTATCAACAAAAGGCTTTGGATATTAATGAAAGGGAACTAGGTCTTGATCACCCAGATACAATGAAAAGCTACGGTGATCTTGCCGTTTTCTACTACCGTCTTCAGCATACAGAACTGGCACTGAAGTAAGTTGGGCCTTTTTTTTTGTTACCATTATTCATATATTTTTGTACAATGCATAAATCCTCTAGGCCAAAAGTTCAAAATTTGTTGCTTAACAATTGACTTATTTTGGCACATCGTATGATGTTGCTTATCATAATCCATATAGACATGTAACTTGAGATCTTAATAGTGATAGCATAATTTCTGTGATTTGTTTATCATAGGTATGTTAATCGTGCATTATACCTATTGCACCTGACTTGTGGCCCTTCACATCCGAACACTGCTGCAACATACATAAATGTGGCTATGATGGAAGAGGGGTTAGGTAATGTGCACGTTGCTCTTAGATACCTACACGAGGCATTGAAATGCAACCAGAGACTACTTGGAAGTGATCATATACAGGTTAATACTAATCGTCGTTTATCATAATTTCTGTTTCCTAAATCTTACAGAGTAAACCATGAAATTGCTTATTACTTTTTGATATGTACTGACTTTATTCATATCACAGACTGCAGCTAGTTATCATGCTATTGCCATTGCTCTATCTTTGATGGAAGCTTATTCTTTAAGTGTCCAGCATGAGCAGACAACTCTCCGCATACTTAAAGCAAAGCTTGGATCAGAAGATCTACGAACACAAGTAACCGTCCCATAACAACAGATTTTTTTTTGTTTGTTTTCGTTGTTTGATGATCTCATTCTGATCATCACTATGGTGTTCATCTTATAATGCAGGATGCTGCTGCATGGCTCGAGTATTTCGAGTCTAAGGCTCTCGAGCAACAGGAAGCTGCACGAAATGGTACTCCAAAGCCTGATGCTTCCATTGCTAGCAAAGGTCATTTGAGGTAAATAAAACCATTACTAAGCAGGAACACCATGATGAGGTTCAGAAATTTTAAATGAAACAAGTTGCGAAGTTTCCATTGGACAATTCATGAAGCTATTGTTGAAGATCAAGCTAGTAGAGTTAGTTTCAGAAGTGGTTGTCAAAATGTAGTTAGCATTGTTCTGAAAAAAAATCTAGCAGTCTTTTCTTTACTTCCCTGTCTTGCTTCTCTACAGTTTAACTGGTTCGTTGACTTCTGTTGCACTTTCAATGCAGCGTGTCTGACCTTTTAGATTATATCAACCCTGAAGCAGAACAAAAATCCAGAGAACTTCAAAAGAAGCAAGCCCTTGCAAAGGTTCTGATTGGATCTTTATAAGGCATTATTATCTACACAAGTACTTTTTGACATGCGTTGACTATGTTTTCTTATCTTTGCAGATAAAAAGTAGAAATGAACAAAACCAATTGGAAACTATTGAGATTGACGGCCAGTTTGATATGCCAAAGCAGGAATGGGTGGCAACTAATGACAAGGAAAACAACTCCTACATTCATCCACCCATGGAACTTAAGGATGAGAAGCCCAATATCGTTGTCATTAATGTGTCAAGATCGAATCCAGAGGACAATGTCATGGAGGAAGATTCAACTGAAGAAGGATGGCAAGAAGCTTTCTCAAAGGCACGATCTCTCGCAAACCCAAAGTCTGTATCAAGGAGACCTAGTTTGGCGAAAATCAATACAAATTCGCTGAACATTGTAGAAAATCCACGATATCGAGCTAGAACTTCACCCAACATTTCTTCTCCTGGAACGCCAGCAAATGACGATAGTATGCCTGCTGCTACTAGCCCTGCTTCAAAGAAGTTCATCAAGAATTTAAGCTTCAATCAGAAAGCAAGCAGCATTCCTGTTTCAATGGATGCAGATCCTGCCACCACTGCTACGACTCCCAAGTCAGTTTCTTCACCAATTGCAAACACTAGTCCCTCGACAAGGAAAAACTTATCATATAAAGATGTGGCATTGGCTGCTCCTGGAACTATCATCAAGGTCACAGATAACCATGATATGGAAATGTCACACCATATAAGAGATCAAACAAACTATGGTTCTAAAGGGGAGAAGAGCAAACATAAAAATATTGAGGGACGCAAACATGCATCTACTCATGGAGAGTTTGATGGCTCTGTTGTGGAAGGAGATAGCAAGGAGAAAATGAATTCTATTGTGGTAGAAGCATCTCCGCAGGAGACAAGTCCTGTTGTGGAAGAAAAAGATAGCAAGGAAGCTCCTGCAGTGCAAGAATCTTGTAAAATATCCGTGATATGCCATGAAGTGAAGGAATTAGAATTAAGAGCATCTGCTTCAGATGGAACTGCTGCTATGCATGAACCTGATGTCCCTGGTTCCACCGAAGAAGTGGGCAATGTAGGCGAGGAGATGCAGGAACAAGCATCAAGTGGATGTGAAAGTGAACCAATAAAAGAGAAGAACAATGAGACAGCCAAAGAGCCCATCAGCAAACTTTCTGCAGCTGCAGCTCCATTCAATCCGTCCACAATACCAGTTTTTAGCTCAGTTCCCTTGCCAAGCTTCAAAGATCATGGAGGAATTTTACCACCGCCTGTAAGTATTCCTCCCATGATGGTAATTCCTGTTCATAAGCATCTCCACCAGTCTGCCACATCAAGGGTGCCCTATGGCCCACGGATAACTGGGGGTTATAACCACTCAGGTTATCGTAGTCATTGGAACAAACTGCCATTTCAGAATGGTGAATTGGCTTCTCAGGATGGTAACTCATTGAGTCCAACAATGAATCCTAATGCTGCCGAATTCGTTCCTGCCCAGCCATTGATTCAGAGCAGCTACCCAGTGTCCCCAAGTGACTCTCAAGCATCACCAAACAGTATTTCACTCTCCCCTCAATGTTTACCTTCATCACCTGAAAGTTTGATGGAATCACCAACACCAGTTTCCGCCTCTGAGTCACAAAGTAATGAAGCTGACAATATCACTAAAGTCGAGCAATCTACAGAAGGTACAGATGCCACTGTCAATGCTGAACAGATTACTCCTGAACAAGAGATTCCTGAACAGATTACTATCTCTGATGACCTTCAACTAGCAGATAATGCACCAGAATCAGCAAGGTCTATCGACAAGCAAAAATGTTGGGCTGACTACAGCGACAGCGAAACTGATGTTGTTGAGGTTGTGGGTTGAAGACAAAGGGGCATGGTCTAAAGCGAGAATAAGTCGATGCTGACTATGAACAACCTACAACTCAGACCTTTTCACAGAGAAAGTTTGGGTTGTTTTCTTTGCATCTCCTCTAGATTAAGCATCAAAGAAGGAGAGATTACAACGGAAGCTAAATGCTTAATGAAACTGAAAACAAGTCTTGTCATTAACGTTTTAATCCTTGCTAGTCCTGATCCAGAATAAGTGATGTTTATGCACTTTGATTTAATTCACTTATGTACCTTGAGGAACACAGCTCATGTTCGCAGCTATTATTTTCTCCATAATTGAAGAACGTGAGAAATAAAATTCATTTGTAATTCCAGTTTTTCCCCCTGCATTTTTTCTACGGTCATTCCTGGTATATTCTTGGAAATTATGTCTTTAGTTAGATTTATTTATGCCCTCGAACTAGTTTATCAATCACTATTATATGAATTATAAAAAATTCTCAATAGTTATCAACAACTTAATTGCAACATCATTATCTTTAATAGTCTTAATCCTATATGGTTAGGAGTTTAATAATAAGAATTTGAGACATAGAAGTTATCACCTTAGCGGTCTCTTCCCAAACAATTTTATACATTTTAAAAATGAATAAATCATGAGAACTTTTTCAGAGTAATCTTCCTAGATAGAACATACGAGATAGTTTGAAGTAATATTTACACCTATCAAAAATTGAACTATACCTCTCCAATAGTAAATCTTGTTCGAATACCAACTCAATTACACCTCCGTGCCCAAGAATTTGAAACTTCTAAACTTTGAAAGTATAATCTTGATAAGCGAAACATTAATAACGAAATAAATTAAAAATGTTAAAATGCTTTAAAATATCACACCCCGTGTCAAACAATTTATCCAAATTCAACATCCGTGTCAATTACTTTATCCAAATCGAGCATCATCCAATCGGGAGCCGACAACTCAGCGCCGACTTAAAGCTCCTTGCCCACCGTCGACCAATCCCGGCGAAACAGGCGCTCCACGCTGTTTCGCCGTCTCCCAGTGGGACCCCGCCTAATTGCAGCGGGGCCCACCTTGTCGACGGTGAACCCGCTTCCCCGGCGCCCAATTAAAGGATTTTTGCTATTATTAATATTCACACGATTATATCCACCCGTAAATAGCCGTGACATCTATTTATAAATTGGGGGGAAAAAACGGCATTAATTTGGTGAAATTTTTTTGCCCCTTTCGTTTCCTATCTGCTATTTAAAGTCTCGCCCCAGCGGGAACGGTCCTTTGGCAGGTACAGTGAGACATTTCGTCGAACGCCTGGCCTGCCATTTCGTCCGCCCCAAATCGGCCGAGATGATGAGATTGAACGAAGACGACATGTTCCCGTCGACGCCGGGGAAGGTCAAGATCGAGCGGGCGCACACCATGAATCGCCAGTTCCACCGGTGCTTCGCCTCCACGGGCACCATGTTCCTGTGGGCGCTCTTCCTGATCGCGCTGACCGCCTCTTACCTCAGCTTCGAGAGCTTCGTCGATTCTTCCTCCCGCTACTTCAACTCCTCTTGGGGTGGGATGCGGTGGGAGATGCAGATCCGGACGTCCGCCACCCCCCGCCGCGCCGGCGGCAAGTCTGTTCTCCTCACCGGCGCCGCCGGCTTCGTGGGCACGCACGTGTCTATGGCCCTCCGCAAGCGCGGCGACGGCGTCGTCGGGCTGGATAACTTCAACAGCTACTACGATCCGTCGCTGAAGAAGGCCCGCAAGGCGGTCCTGGCGTCGCACGGCGTGTTCGTGGTGGAGGGAGACATCAACGACGCCCGCCTCCTCGCCAAGCTCTTCGACGTCGTGCCCTTCACCCACGTGATGCACCTCGCGGCGCAGGCCGGCGTCCGCTACGCCATCGAGAACCCGGCGTCTTACGTCCACAGCAACATCGCTGGTCTGGTGACCCTGCTCGAGGCCTGCAAGTCCGCTGATCCGCAGCCGGCGATCGTCTGGGCGTCGTCTTCGTCGGTGTACGGCCTCAACGAGAAGGTGCCCTTCTCGGAGTCCGACCGAACCGACCGTCCCGCATCCCTCTACGCCGCCACCAAGAAAGCCGGCGAGGAGATCACCCACACCTACAACCACATCTACGGCCTCTCCATTACCGGCCTTCGTTTCTTCACCGTGTACGGGCCCTGGGGCCGCCCTGACATGGCCTACTTCTCCTTCACCCGCAACATCCTCCAGGGCAAGCCCATCACCGTCTACCGCGGCAAGAACAGGGCCGACCTCGCCCGCGACTTCACCTACATCGACGACATCGTCAAGGGCTGCGTCGCCTCCCTCGACACCGCGTCCAAGAGCACTGGCGGAGGCGGCCGCAAGCTCGGTCCCGCCCAGTTCCGCATCTTCAACCTGGGCAACACTTCGCCGGTCACCGTGCCGGCTCTCGTCCGCATCCTGGAGCAGCACCTCAAGGTCAAGGCGACGATCAACGAGGTGGAGATGCCCGGTAACGGCGACGTCCCCTTCACCCATGCCAACATCAGCTTTGCTCGCGCCGAGCTCGGCTACAACCCTACGACCAACCTGGAGGCCGGCCTCAAGAAATTTGTCAAGTGGTACCTCTCCTACTACGGCTACAACCCCAGATCCACCGCCAGAACTTCCAAAAGCTTGTAAAAATCCCTTTCCTCTGCTCCTTTCTACATTTTTGTTCAAATTTAGGTTTTTATAAAAATCACAATGGATTCTTTCTTCAAGAAAGAAGGAAACTATTAATTCTACTTCAACTCTGTCCTTGCGATTCTATTAATCAAAATCCTGGTTCTCCGGCACTCCGCCCTCTCCCAATCGCCGGCGGAGGAGAAGATCGGAGCTCAGTGTCACTTTTGTAAATATGTCGCCATTAATGATGTTATCTTATCGACATTTACGCGTTGTTTTACCCTTATGAGTTCCCGGGACACCTTGGTGCACCTTCCGTATCAGTGGCTGAATTTGCGGGGCCCACGCGTCGATCGGGAGTCCACCGTGTGGTGCATCGGGGAGTGAGCGCCAGCTTTAATGGAACCCCACGGAATGATTCCGCGCGGTCGCAGCGGAGGAGACAGCTGGCCATGGCCCAAAAGGACGTCCCTGATTAGTGATGATGCGCAGCTCTCTCTATCTCTCTCTCCCTCTCCGAGCCTTCACAGCGGTGTTATGTCCACAGCTGGAATATTCGCGAACCGACCAGAAAGGGGCTTTCTCAGACTACATGGCGCTTGACGTCCTCCATTAGCAGAAGCGGGCGGTCTCGTTCCTGTCGTCTTTCCACTTCATCCGACAATGGCGAGGTGCGAATCTCTTCTTCTCTCTTTGTACTTTCTCAGTTCGATCACAATCGCTTTGTTCTTTTAATTGAATTGGCCACGATTTGTTAAGTAGTTTCATACTTCTATATCTCTGTGCTTTGGTTCTCTTTTGGATCCCCTTCTGGATTTTTCTTACTTCTTTTAATTAGATCTTCGGGATTTGTTAAATAATTTCATGCTTCTATATCTTCCAGATCAATTTTAGTCAACATAAGGAAGTTTTAGATGATTTATACAAAATGTTTAAACGCACATATATTGAATCCTGACTAATGATGTTATTAGCCATGCATATACTGACTTGGTTGTTAAAGAGAAGATTATCTTTCTAAATACTCCAGTTTCCCAATGTTTAACAGGATTTCATATCTCGTTTCCCATATGTTATTGTTAATTTATTGAGAGGTAGATATTATCATAATTTTTCTTGATCAAGTCCTTAATAACCTTAAGTTGGTGTTTATAAATTTGGAAAATTTGTTCAGTATATTATCACCCAAATTGATGACCCTAATAATCTTGTCTATGGTAGATACAATTTGTTTCTTGTGCTCAGAAATTATATCACATCATCACGGCATATTACCTGGTATTATCTATCAAGATACATATTTCCTTGAGTTCTATTTTAGGTTTAGGATGTGAGCATCAAAACCTACCTAAGGACACCATTGAAGGATCACAGAACCAGATTCTCTATGATTACTACTACGTTTAAAATTTAGGTGGAAACTACTTTTAAACAATGAGTTCCCATCCTACCACTAAAGACGGTAGGTTGGGTTGTTCGGTACGAGTGAATATAATAGATTGGAACAGAATGAGAATGAAAATGAGAATGGATTAGAGATTAATCCTTAGTGAAATGTTTAATTCCATTCCTATTAGGGATGGCATTTCTTACAAAACCTGATGTCAAACACATTCACTACTTGCAAAACTTGTTCATAGATCAGACATCTATAACTTACCGCCAAGTAATTGGCTACAGTGCTTGGATGAGAGGTTAATCCACAATTAGTTTGATACAACAAGTAAAGTATACATGAATGAGAGGTTATAAGTGTAGGACCGTTTCGAGCCGGTGGACGGAGGTTGATAACTTGCAAGCTAGAATTAAAAGAAATCTCAAGCTATTTGTAAGCGGGGATTCAATGTCAGTCTAGCAATTTAACTAAATAACATTACATAAAAGAAAAAGAGGTTCAGATCTTTTACTTGGTTACAACTTAGGTGGTTGTTAATTCAAGGCAATGCAAGCTCAGTAGAATCTCCTTCGTTGCAGGCGGAGAAGCCTCTCACAGACAGTTGAAGCTCAAAAGAATGCTAGGAAATTAGTTACAGAAGTTGTATACAAGTTCTTCTTTGATTCCTAGCTCCAGGGGCCTTTTTATAGCTCCTGAAAATCTGATCTCGTGGGGCGCCTCCAACAGTGCTTATGGCGCTTTCAGTGGATAAAGTTTTATCACAAAGATAAAAGTTTATCTCCAATTCAAACGACCATTGACCGACCTTAAAGGCGCCTTCAGCCGTGCTGAGGGCTCCTTCAGGCGTGAGTATTTATCTCTTATTTGCTTCGTTTAGCTTCTGGTCGACTCTGTATGCTTCCGGTCACTTCCGATCGCCGGGTGATTTTGGACATCCGGAATTGGGCTCATCTGAACCTATGTTTCGTCCTTGAGCAGGCTTCCTTCCCGGCATCTCGCCTCTCGGACTGCAGCGCATATTCTTCTCGTCCGTCGGTGTACTCTTTCGCGACTTCTCGTCCCTTGGACACACCAAGCCCGTCGTCTCATTTCCCGTGCTTTCCTTCTCGTCCGCTGCGTCTTCGGCTCGACTTCTTGTGTTCCTAAGCTCCTACACACTTAGACACAAGGATCAGAAAATACATGACATAACTTAACTTGGTTGGTCATATCAAAACCAACCTAAGGACCAACAGAAACTTCATTCGGTAACGAATCTCAATTATCATCTCTCATAGTTTGCATTTGATGTTTGCTTAATCTTACAAGAATTAAGACATTTACGATGTCTTGATCTTTTCTTTGCAAATCTTGCGACAAATCATTTGTGACTCTCAATATATTCTACATTAAGTGCATATGAAATATGAATTCATATTTTTCCATCAAATCCAATAGATTATTTGTTTGAGCTTTTGCTTGTAATATTTTACCTTCTCTTAAACAATTAAAAAGACATAAAGAATTGAAGGATACAAGCATAGCAAACTCAACAGTGTATTATAATATAAATCTCAATGTGTACTTCTAGCTCTTTTTAGTGTCTTCTCTTGATTCATATATACCGCGTCTTTCAAATTGTTTTTCATGAAGTATGTTTCTTTGCTTACATGATGCTCAAATAATATTGTTCAACTATGCAACCACATTAAAAAAATATATAGAAATCCTTATGTGATTTACAATAATAGCTGCAAGTGTAAGTTATAGTTGATAAGCCAAACAATGAACATAATAAGTGGACTTGTCCTCCATCATAATTATGTTTTTTAAGTCATTGAATTCTCCTCTCATATTGCTACTTCCATCGTATCCTTGCCCCGCCAAATTAGATATAGATAACCTATGTTGACATAATTAAAAATTAATAACAATATTAAGTAATAAGACAGTAGTGTCGCTTATATATACAATGCCTAGAAAGTGCTCAACAATATTTTCCATTTCATCTACAAATTATAAAATAACTGTCATTTGCTATTTAATAGATACATTATTGTTGGGACCTATTCGCCCGACTAGAGAAGTCGTCTATTCCTACAAGGTTAGCGTACGCAGCGGAAAACAAAAATAAACTAACACAAAGAAAGAACAACACACCAATTTACTTGGTTCGGAAATAAAACTCATACTCCACGCCTGTCTGTATGGTGGATGATCCCAATCCGTTGGTAGATGATTCCCCGAAAACTCCTGCTAGCTTGTGTAACTCCTTATGGGTGGAGAAACCTCGCCACAACCCTCCGAGAGCTCTTGGATACACATGCACACTATTGACTACTAATCTGGGGTTAACCACTCCAGATTTCGTCAACTTCAACCAAGCACACAACTCTTGGTTGTATAAGCAATCAACACAACACTTTGCTGATTTGCCCATTACCAGTCGACTGGTTCAAGCACCAGTTGACTGGTGTACACTCAACGACTACAAAACACTCAACGGCTAGCCAACAATTAGTTAAAAGTAGACTGGTCTAAGCAACAGTCGACTGGTGCAGTCGACAGCTCACTCGACTGATCTTTTTGTGAGTTTCGGTTTCGTCTTGAGTTCACCAGTCGACTGATACAGTGATCAGTCGACTGGTGCAGTCGACTGCTACAGTACCAGTCGCCTGCCATAGTGCTGTTACAGTAACACTCTAGTACTGCTAGAGTAACGCTACAGTACTGCTACAGTAACCTTGGATTTTCCTTCCTGAGTATATTTCTCTCACACTCGGCCTCACCCGACCAATCTAGACCTAGCCTTCTAGCCTCCTCCATCAGCCTTGCGTCTCTCGGATGCTCCCCATCCTTCACGCCTTGCCTTCAAGAGCTTCCATCAGCCTCGGTCCTTATCATCAAGTCTTTCTTTGCCAAGT